>CCAG010000365.1:0-128136 GCA_001077435.1 Glossina morsitans morsitans | reverse complement strand
TAATTTTTGTTTTTTTTTTTTTTTTTACATAGCAATTTAACGAAAATAAAACTTGTCGACAATATTCATTAAAAATTCATAAGTAAAAAATCTATCAAGAGAAAAAGAAAAATTCTTTGTAAATATTTAATGAATAAACTATGAAAAAAAACATAAATAATGTAAATAAATAAAAAAAATAAAAATAAACATATTTTTTTTTTTTATGAAACACATGTAAGATCATACTAGTTCTGTAAATTGATTTTTCGATTTTTGTTTTCATTTTTTTATTTTTTTGTTTTTTCATCATATACATCTGTAAAAAAATATTTGAATGCATTAAAATATTAAAAAAACAAATTCATATTATTATAAAAAAATTTAACAATTTTTTTCTTATATTAAAATAGCTTTTAGCAAATTTACGTAACTCCATCTTATAAATAAAAGAATACACGTAAATTCTTAATACTACATATTTATACATATATATATATATATATGTATATATTTATATATGTATATATATATATATATATATAAAGAAAGATTTTATAAAAATATTCTAATGTAAAAATTCGCATAGAATAAATTTAAAACTAAACAGAAAGAAAAAGAAACTACAAATTAAATAAATGTAAACTTAAGACAAACTTTAACTATAAAATATATAATAAAAATATGAATAAAAATTATAAAAAATGAAAGTAAAAATGTTATTTCTTATACAAAGACTGAGAGGAAGAAAAGAAAATAAAAAAATATAAAAAAAAAAATATAAAAATTTTTTCATTTCAAAAAAATTAATAAGGAGCAGGTAAAGTTTATTTACTTATTTATTTTTCAATGGGCTTATAAAATTTCAAGGTCACAGCTCATAGCTGACTTCAGAGAATACGTAAAGGGTTATGTTAAATATTTAATAATTTTAATGTGAAAATTTAACTGAATAGCACTTAAGGATATAATTGAATATAATAAAAATCCTATACTAAAGGATTAGGACTAAGCTCTTAAGCAAACGTTTGGCAAGCGATGGTACTAAACGTTGCCTGGATCGCCTTGCGAAACAAACAACGCTTTATATTTGCTAGTTAGTTCGGTTTAAATATGACGTCGGCGGATAACGGACCACTGATACGATGTTCTTTAACGTGTCTGTAATTAAGGTTAAATTATGGTCCTTGAAGGTTACATCTGCATTACTCAAGCTGTATGAATATGAAGTTTCTCGAGGAATAGTTAGAGACTTTTATCCTTTAGGAAAGGTAACAGTAGCGATCCCAGCAAGATCAAAAATGATGATTTAGAGAGCGGGTTTATTACCTAAAAACTAATTTTCAATATTAGCTTACCCGCGGTACAGTTAAAACATGTCTTACTCTTTCATTATTTACGTAGACAATGAGCTAACGTTGGCATACGTAAATGCTTGCACATAAAGTAGAACAGTCAGAGTTGTATTTATGAGCCTGCAAGCAGTCACGACCGAGTTGCCAAACATTTAACCTACAACACAAGGTATTGCTGGAAATCTACGAAAGGTTTCATTTCAACACTGCAGGTAAACACTAGCACTCATTCTTTAACTTTATATATTCTCACTAAACGGTCGCATTTTTTGATCTTTTGAAGATATGTCTTCCTTTGTTCTAAATCCTTTTCATGTTTTAACAAGTCGAAGCCCACCAGGGTATCATACAAGAGTTGGTATTGGTAAAAGTTTTGGGATCGTTACTATCCTTCTCATAATCAAGCAATGACAGATTTACTGAGTAGAGTTTATAATTTTTCCTTGTCAACCATGTACAACACTGCAAAGATTATAAAAAGTTTTAAGGCTGTAAGGAAGAACGTCATCAACTTGCTAATGTCTCTTTCTTCGAGATTTCCCTTGGTCATTGCAAACCCCTGTTAAGTCGTAATTTCAGCAGTTATTAAGGAAGGTGACGAATTTCATCTCACATTTATTCCTAACGATGTGCCCAATTAGCCAGCAACTTGATCTACTATGAAATACGTTCCTACTACTAAGGAAAAACTAGTTGTACGTGAGCGGAACATATTAATACCTGCCACTACCTAATTAAGAATGAGATATCCTTTTCCACAATATATTGATGTTTATTTGTTCGTCCGCTTCGCCCATCGCACATACGTATGTAGTATAATTAATATAAGATGTCGCAGCACCTTACTGGTAATTTTATAAGCCGTATAAAATCGTTAACATTTTATCTGCTTATCAGATGTAAAAATGAATATTTTGTATTTTTGGATAAAATTCGAATTTATTTAAAATGAGATATCTTATGGATACCCTCACGTTGCAAATTCTATGCCTTCGAGGCAAAATAATTATCGACTCATCATCAGAGTTGAAGATTTGTGAACCACTGATCTATTAAATGTGAGTGTATCAATCTGAAAAAGTTGTAATCAGAAGAAGACAGGTCTGGAGAGTAATGCGCCATCGAGATGTACCGAGCCCAAGATGAAGATCACTTATTGGCTTGTTTTTGCTGCAGACAGACGGACGCAAGTTGTCATAGAGCAAAATCACTTTTCCTAAAGAGTCTATTTTTCTCAAGCGCATCACCTAGTTGGGCCACATACCATTTAAATGTAACAGTTTCGTCAGGTTTTAGAAGTTTTCAGTAAACTGCGCATTGCAGGATCGCTTGTAGACAAATGAAACATAAACCGTGGAAGGCGCCAATATCAAAGTTGTGTATATGTGGAATTTCGGAAGAAACGCAAAGAACGCGTTCACAAATTATTTCCGCATCTAATACATAGTTTTTCAACAATTGCGATTTGGTTTAACTTCGTTTAGAACTTAACGCAAAGAGTTGGTTTCATCAAGGAAAAATATAAGTGAGAAGTAAGGAAATTAGGAAGGCTTTATTACCTTTTTTAAGGCAACAATTTACCTCCCCCCGGGGGCATATAAAAAGGGATGATTGGGTATGTAATACAGGCAAGCGGTTTATATAGATCATGATGAATAACCCTTTGGCAGCCAATGGCTGTGATCGTGAGCTACTTTTGGACAAAAAGAAAGTTTGTATCTTGGTGGCCTTAGTTCTCGAACTGTTTAATTACAATCTAGTTGGCTAGCACTGCAGTTCTCCGACGGAAATCAGGAAATGATTCTATACCTATGATGGCACATATATACAAATCACACTGCACGCAAAGTCAATGCCAAGCGAGTGGAAATTTAAATCGCAAATATTTTCAAACTTTCTTCTTACATGAAAGAAAACAAAGGCTCAATATTTAAGACAGATTCAGTATTGTCAAGAATCCTACCATCCTACCAACGCACGGATTTCATTACAATATCCCTTACAAGGCCTTAAACGGTTTAACTATCGATACTTTGTGCTCTCACACCCCGTTACATTTTCTCATTTATCATTAATTTGATTATACGTATAAAACTTAAACAGATTTTGAGTATTTTGCTTCTTATAGTTCTTCCAAGCACTTTACCAAAATTACGAAATATATATGTATATATATATATATATATATATATATGGACGAATGCATTATATACGTTCCTCTATGCAGAAAAGTCGGGATATGAGTCGAAGGCGAAGAAGAAGAAAATACGTTTCACAAATAAGTACAACATGGGATGAGTATTAAAATGTTGTTTATGGCATAGACATTAAATTTAATGGAAACAAATTGCTGACGAGAGCTAATGGCCATTAAAACAGGCTGTTTAACGGAATTTAAAAATTGCAATAAATTCTCCCTTAAGCAACCAAGTGAAACAATAAAACTTTAAGTAAAAATTTGAAGAGGAATTAAGAGAAATATTAAAATTTAAAAAAGAAAGCAATTACATGAGAATATTTTTCATATCCATTATTGGTGTTGCACTACACTCACTCAACTCACTTAAATCGTATTAAATGTCATTGTAACGCAGCTCCGTCTTTTTCCTCTAAGCTAAATTGGGGTAACTCTCACTTGCTTGTTTTAATTTCAAGAAACTTAATATGATTTCGTGTTTATGCAAATTTTTTCTTTTTTTTTTTTTACAATCTTTCACTTTCGCTTTGGGTTTATCTTCGTTGCGGGGAAAATGTTCTTAAATTGTTTACTTTCTGTTCTGCTCTTGTTCATGTCATGGAACTTTTTCATATATGTGTTTATTGGTTTTTTGGTTATTTGGTAAAAGAATTGGTGTATATGCATGTGATGTGTATGTGTGTGTGTTGATGCTTATATCTGTACATTAGAATACAGCTTTGTAGATAAACTCGATGGGATGTTTAAAAAGTTACAAATAGTATGCACATAAATTATCAGTGACATTGGGTTTTGTTCATTGCACATGATTACCGTTGGAAGATGCAAACTCCTTATGGAACAGTTAGTAAAATGCATGCAAAACCTTTTAACGTTGATTGGGATCAAATTGTGAACCAATTTAATCATATATATCTTTTGTCTCTACTCTTTACACTTCAACATATTTCTATGTATTTTTTTCTTTTCATCACAAAAACAAGTAAAAACCTTTAGTGGACCACGGTTCAGCATTAAATATCCTGTAGCACCCTAGCACTCTACTCTTGTTCATGTAACGGCTTTTCAAAATAAGGTCTTATATGGCAAAGGTCGAAAAATTGGTCCAATCCGAACTATTTTCAATAGTTCCCGCCCTTGGGCCAACGTATGTCGGTGTAACAAACTCCACCTAAATATCTCAAAAATTGCGATCTATAGGTTGATCACAAGAAAACAGAAAGACAGAGAGACGGACAAACGGCCTGACAAGCGTAGATCGACACAAAAAGTGATGACGTCACTTGGGTTTGTTGCACACATCTGCGCAAACCTAATATACGTTTGTACAGAAAACAATAGATAGCTTTTAAGGTTCGGAATACCATTCCCTTCAAATTAGGTTGACGCGATTGCCAACTACGTCCATCTTCTAGTGCTCAAATATCGATGTGATGAATTTCGCTACGAAATTATAAATTTGGTTACCGTTTTCTCTGTCATTTCATAGCATTTCGTTAAACGTGCGTTTTCTTTTTAGCGGATGCAGAAGAAGTGGCAGGGACTGACGTAAGGTCTTTAAGGAAAGAATATAGGGAACAAGACTTGAACGTGCCAAGGAATTTTGTCAAGCTCGTCCTCAAGCTATTTATATCAAATGACTGTCTGCCGGCAAACTACAGCCTAAGGTCTTATCTGCTGGTTTATAATTCTTTCTAAGTTCTCTAATCCAGTAACAGATGTGTAAAAAGCGTTTATGTTATTGTAAGAGCATTTTCAAAAAAAATTATTAGCTTAACTTCCCCACGACAACCGGTGTGAAGCGATTCGGAAGGAGTCGATACTTCTGGTAAGATATTATAGACGTGTTGTGGCAATTTTCTTGTTATATTTCATAATTTAAATTTTCTGAGGATCTTTATATGCATTGATATCCAAAAAATAGATCTACGTAGTCCAAGTTTACTAAGGTTGATTTCTTTGTCAATTCACTCTTTTGAACCGTGAAATATATGAAAATTAGATATTTTCACTATATGAAGATTCAGTTTTCGTGGGAACGATTATAAGAGAGGGGGTTCAAAAAATTGCACCACCCGCACCAAATTTTTCATACCAATTGAGAATGTCGCAGTACTATGACCCCGCGAGTTTTGGCGACAAATTTTATAGATTGCAATTTTCTTTAAATAAAGCATTATATGTGTAGCGGTAAAAAAAGGGGACCGATCCAAACCATTTTCAATAGCACCCGTCCTTGTTTCAAAGCACGTCAGTGTACCATAGTTTATCGAAATATCTCCGAAATTGGGACATGAGGATTGAAGACGAAAATACATGGACACATATCAGAGGGACCGACAAACAGACGGGTAGATGGATTGTTATAATAAAAGGCGAACGTATCTTAAGCCCTTCTGAGTGTGGCGCACGTTAGACTTAATATTTCCTGCACCAGAAGTGGGCTGGAACATAAAAAATTGCTGCCCATCGTATGATTTTCATTTAATTCAAGGATTGGTTTCAAAAATGAAACGACAAGCTTCTCACATGAACATCAAATCTCAGTTTCTTTTTATCTAATTTTATGGTCCTCTCCTTTAATTTGTTTTTTTATGTTATACCTACCCCTACCTTCTCCTTGGATTTTTTTTTTTGCAGTTATTACAAATTCTTTTCATAATCCTTTCGATGGCATAAATCGATATTAGCATATAAATTTGATTTAGTTTGTGATTGCCTGCCTGCGTGTACATCATCTGGTTAAAGCAACGAGAAAACACAACAATCAAATTCCCACAAATGCCATAGCAGGATATAAAAAATATACTATAAAAGGCTTCATTCATGGCTTCTCGCATTTGCACGCATTTTCATGTGTTTTCGTGTGTTTTCATTTTAGTCGAATGTTGAAACACAAAAATTGAAAAACAAAATGATATAAAGAATTCAATTATATAGCAACACCCTCAGATTAAACAAGCGAAAGCAGATTAATTTCATTTAATTTTTTATTTATTTTCTTTTTTTTTTTTTTGAAATACATATACAAAATAACAATTACTTTAAAGGGAACAACAATTTCATATATCAGAGAAAATCCCTTTGATTTATCATTTTTTCTCCGCTATTCTGCATTTTCCGTTTGCGTTAATAACGTTTATGGATAAAAATGCTATAAATCCTTCAAACTTTGACATATCATGACAAACTGGATTACAACCCTTCACAGAGATTATTAGACATATGCACTCTTACGTATTAATCCTTAAGATGGATAGAAAACGAAAAGTAAGAAAAATGAAATAAAAAAAAAAACTACAACTGAAATGAAGATAACAAGAAACAATCGTGTATTTCGCATTTCAAAGCAGAAGCGATAAGACTGACTATGAAATACGCAAAAAAATAAAAAAACGAAAAAGAAACAAAAGACAGAAAGCACAGATAACGAAACAGTTATTGCAATTACAGAAAAAAGCTTGGGAGACGATGGCAGAATTGAAGCAAAATAAGACATACACACAATAAATCCTTAGAGTAGAACGTTAATTAAAACAAAAGGGATAACAGGGAACTGATGGTTTATTTAAAAAAATATGTAATCGTGAGCAGAATGAAGAAATTATTTTCCTCTGAAGGAAAGAACGATTTCTATTTAAAGGGCAAATGAGAAAATTGCACTCGCTTTCAAAAGTTTCTTGGACACGCTTCAGCTTAGTTAAAATATGAGTGGAAATGTTATGATATAATCTACTATGGAGCATATCAACTTGAAATCCTAATGTTCGATTAGAAATGTAATTATTTTGTGGAGAGTGCCATTAATCCTAACCATACCACGAATCGTATCTCGATGTGACTATCAGTCACTTATAAAAGTCATGGGAATAATTAAAACTTTATGGTTGAGACTTACATCACTTTTGGCACAACGGTATATATGTACAGATGTATGTAGATATACATTTCTTTTTTTAGGCCTAGCGGCAGCACACCAACAACTAGTGGCTCTACACTGGGAGCAACACCATCTCCGAACCTTTTCTGAATTAACAGGAAACGAATCCTTAAGGATTCTTGATCCTCACTATATCATCCTACTTGCTCTTACTCGTCTGCGTTAGAGGCTCGGAAGTCGCCTTTGTATGGCTTTATATCGCCGCGTGCGCAGGGCCGGCTCATTAACTTCTCCTCTTCAGCCGCTCTTCTACATTTGTGATGAGTGTGTAGATCCATCTTCCTTTCGAGTAGCTTTCCCAACACTGCTGTTGGATAGCGTTCACGGACACCGCTGCAATTTTCTTCGCCAGAAGATCCTTTTGCCGCTGTGCATACATAACTGCCCCTTCAATAGTAGCCGGATGGGTAACATTCCTGCTAGAACTGCTTCTGCTGACGTTAAATCTATGCGGTAAGTTAATATTAATCTCCGACCGAATCGATATCTGTCTGTCCGCGTATTCGCCTTTTCTTATGTTCATTCCACAGGTCGTAATTTTTGAGATATTTTGATTAAATTTGAAGCTCTTTATCCGAAGGACCAACGCTGTCGAAAATGTTTTGAATCGAGCCACTTTTTCGATCACTTCCCATCCTGTAACGCCCTACTTTGAAAAGTCATTCGTATTAAGCAAAGTGGTGTAGGGTATTTAATAATGGAGCGTGTTCCACTGTAATGATTTTAAATGTTTTTGTTTGTTATTCAAATTCATTTCATCCAACGAAACTATATATTATGTGAAAGTAAAGCACATGCTATACATTTATAATAAATTCAAAGTTCAAATGTGGTCAAGGACAGATCATAGTCCGATTAGCATCCGTTACATTTTATAAATGTAGCTATAGTTCTCATTATCAATTATGTCTAGGGATTGGATTTCGAATTCTTGTGATGTTGATTTGCCAAAAAATATTATCTGTAGCAAGCGATTGCATTTATTGAACGTTGCACACCTGTGCGGTGGTTGCTTGCTTCGTACATTATTTATCATATGCACATAGTTACCAGGCCTGCTTCTATGTATTTTGATATGTTGTGAAAATCCAATTTACGATTAAAAGCAGCGTGTACTAGTTTGATACGTAGTTTCATCTATGGAATCAATTATTCAATGTGCATAAGACTTAGTAAAACTGTAACAAATTTCAATACCGTGCTCCGCATATACTGCTTTACATATATATATATATATATATATACATATATAACTAATACTTAGCGAATCGGATTCATCTTCGCACTCAACTTTAAGACGATCCTACGAAATATTTATGCTTATAACTACGTTTATATACACAAAACATTACACACAAAACATTTTTCTATTAAGTTGGCAGAAAAGTTCTTAAGTATTTTAATTAAAACATTTGAATTCAAAGAGATTCGGTGTGGACGCCGAGTTCCTTTGCCATTGCCGAGGTGTTAGATGGATCGCGAAATGTCATTAACGTTCAAGCCGACGATCTTTTTTTTGTCTGAACTCTCCAGAATGGATATTTGACAAAGCGCCTGTGGTAGGTTCGAAAATTTGCGACTGCACTTCCGAAAGTGTTGCATAAGTTTTGAGGAGTTACTTCCTTTCCGGAAATCCTATCAAGTGCAATGCCTAACCGGTACGCTAAGTGATAAGACCTCACATGACGCATTTTACTTGTCTACCTTAACCTGGCAACTAAAACTACCCAGATACAGTAAAATACGACAGAACTTTCCCGTCAATCTGTTATTACGCAATGTAGGTTATAAGCTCTTCAAATTAAACTTGCACATGATCGTAATAAATACTTCCAGGCTGATGTTGAATCGATTGAAAGTGGTATATTTTGCCTGTTGTACCCACACATAGCCTGTAATCTTTGCTGATGTAAGAGTTCAAGCAAACGGCCGGCAAACAGACTGAAATATGAATAGGTGGTTGTATAGACAAACGTGAGATGCACATCCACAAGGCTAGATAGACAGACGGACGGACGGACAGATCGACATTGCCAAATCGATTTTGAATCTTTTCACGGTTTTTATACGCCTACCTATAAACCTGTGTTCGTCTATCCATCAGTTGTGGGTATAAAAACAGAAAACACTTCTTAAGCGCCCCGTCATCTCATTTGCATTGATCCCAAATCTTGCGCAAAATGTAAATTATATGTTTTGATGGAAGAGTACCATATTTTGTGTGATTCACAAATATTTACAAAATGCTAAACAAGAAATAATAAACACAAAATAAATTGTCTTTCTTTCTTCTTTTCGATGAGCGGTGGGTGTCATATGGTATCGTAATAAATAATATAATCTTCAATTTGAATAACGTTTGTGTTTTTATTTTCCTCAAGCGAAGTTTTTTTCCTTTCACTTTCAATTCCATTATGCATTACACTACAACAACACTTTCAGTGTTGTAAACTTGCGAATTTTATAAAACACATTCATTTTTCTTTTTTTTTTTATCACAATTCAAGGGCTATAATCATGCAAATCTTGGCAAATTTTTTCAATAACAATAATCATTTGAGATTATATGTTTAATAAAATTATCTATAAATTATGCTTAAGTAGAAGAAGCAATTCGCTAGTCAACGCCTGTCAATGGAAAATAATTGATTGCTTAAAAATGGTTTTCAATTTCAGATATTTTTCCCGTTTATTCTCTTCCTTTTTTGGCATATGTCTTTGTCTGTTATAAAATTGTTAAACATCTGTATCATCAATTATTAGCACTTCAATTCAATTCAAAGGATGAAATGAATGGAAATAATAGAACAGAGTTCTTCTGTCAATACACAGGCGAGCAAAAAAAAAAACAAACATGCATACACTTACCACCCTCATCATTGACGATATGCAAGTGAAGACACAACACTTTACAGTTTATGGTATAAGACAAGACATAACGCCATTTCCGCTTCCCTTCAAGTTTATATTTATTTTGTAAAAAAACCTTTTTTAAGAAATATTTAAATTTCTTTCTTTCGTATTTATTTTTTTCTTTTTTGTCTTTTTTCATTATGGTCTCGCCTAACAGTCATATAGATTTGTATAGTAATAGCATGGCTGCCAGTCTTGCATATGTTACCATCATCAGCAGCAGACCGTTGGAAAGAAGAAAATGAAATGTCGCTATAAATATTATGGCATAACATTAACCCTCGTCTTACTGCATGGAACAGACCAAATATTTAGAAAGTTATAATACGTAAGCTTTTTGCCGGGGAAAGAGACCAGAGCCGTTTGAAAAAATATTACCAAAAATATTCTCTATACACAACACAATTGCGCACAGGAAATACTTGAGTAGCTGGTATTTCCCTGTATGAGGGCGGAAAACGCTTTTTTTCGTGTATTATTTCCATTTACTATTTTTTCATTTTTTTCCTTATTTTTTCAAATATTATGAGTATGCAAATTTGCATTGCATTTGTAAGTGCCAGCCTTCTGTTGTAAGAGTATGTTGCAAATACAAATTTCTCAATAAATTGTTTAGTATGTTGTTTAGGGTTGACTTGATTGTCTGGCTAAGAGGATGTTATATATCTTATAGACATTAGTGAATTTTTTATAAGAAAATATTTCAAATAAAGATAGACGCGCATAAAAAATTTGAATTTTTTTTCTATTTTTCAATATTTTGGAAGGCACAACTATGTGTGAAAGAATTCAAAAATGTTATCCATTCAAACAAGAAACAGCTTCTTTCTCTCTTCAAAGGTTCGCAAGTAGCCGACTGTAGTGATGATTCGGCAAGAACACTATAATGACTCACGGCCCACAATTAAATACCCTACACCACCCTGCACTTATTGATACAGAGACTTTTTGCAATCAAGGGTTATCTGGAAAACGGTGAAAAAAGTGCTCTAATTAGATTAATTATCAATAGCGCTCGTTCTTGGATCAAAACAAGTCAGTCTATCAGATTTCATGATATTGTGATCTGTAGGCTGAACACAAGACAACACGACGGACTGAGGGAAAGACAAGCCCGTACAAACTTAATATACCCTTGCACCGCAAGCTGTGTAGGGCATAAAAAAAGAGTATTCAAATTTCTGCTCGAACGATCTGAAACGAGCTGTTTGTTACTTGTCACTTTTACTGTCCTAAGTACTGGGTGAACTGAGATGAAACATAGCAAAAGTTAATCTTAAATTTTTTTTTTTCAATATGTGCAATAACTTAAAAGGGGTGCCCTATTAGATCGTATAACACAATGACAGTCAGAAAGAAGTGATCGGAAGTAGCCGCCAGTAGGTACATGCCCAACACCGACGGAGCGCTCATTAAGGCTACGAGTGAGTGTGCTCCACCGTACTAAGATTTGAACCCGGGAACACTGACTTGATAGTCGTGATTTTTAGCTCCTCGGCTGCTCATGCGGAATTTCACAAACTGAGGCTATAAATTAAGCGAATCTCGTGGGTAGACAAACATCAATCCCTTAAAAGTAGTTTGTTCCTCGGCTATCAGATATATTCAAAAACATGATAGAATTAATAACCGGCTGGAGATGATTTTAGTTCATTTCCACTTACTTTATTTTCAGACTGACATAAATTTACCGCTTTGAAAGCAAAACTGGTAATGGCTCAATCCTGTTTCCTCCAAATGCAAAAGTTTGTTATCAACTTTACCTCGCAAATGCAGGGTTAATCAAAAGAAAATTGTTCACGGTGTTCGCCCCGTGAAATGGTCTAAAGAATATTGTCAACTGAGAAGATAAGGGCTATTACGATTTATCCCAGCGTAGTCTAGTTTTAGATAAAAAAAAAAAAAAAACAGGAAAATTGAAATACATATGTCCGTCCGTTTGTCGAGTTCTTAAACGCTCCACATCCTGTGCCTGTTTGCTAGTTGCCCTCTGTAGCATACCAATATATCATCAAATATGACTGAATCTTAGATTTGCAGTCCACTTTCGTATCGCGTGCCTATCTTTCTTTACCTTCTTTGCTTTCAACTTTTCTTACCTTATGTTAAAGAATAAAAAAAAAAGGATAAGGGCTTACTGTCTTTTAATGTTAACGACGGGTAAATACATCTATAACTAACTATAACTAAAGGCATCAGTTAGGATGTCACCGCATTCCTCATTGGCTATGAGGTCTGTCTTTTCGCTGAAGGATGGAATGTATTAAGAAATTTGCCCTTTGCCTCATTGGATGAGCAGCATCAAAATAGTTGTCTTCAAGATAGAGATTTGTATTTCGCAGAATTACATAACTATTTAAATGCACTAATATCGACTGAACACTGCAAAGTTTATTGGGTTAGCTAACCGCACAAGAAAAAGTGATTCAAGGAGGATTGCTGTTCTAATCGGCCAAAAGAATCAACTGTTTACCGAAACATTACATTCATTGCAAATGGCCAGGCAACAACATACCACATTCGGATTGCTTATATAAGCAAATCAATATTTCAATGATAGTCAGTAGAAGCGACAAATACTTTTAGGCCATTCTAAGGAATTTTTAGAATATAATTCTTTGCCTTTGCTTGCAGGTAAAATGGAATTTTTCTCTTTCCTAAAAGCCAAAATTAAAGACTATTCCCTTCGTTCAAGGACGATTGCTATTCTAGTCAATCGAGAGAAACTTGACTCTTTAAAGAAATATTACAGGTGATTAAGAAACGACATACCGCGTGCGGTCTGTTTACAATGCAAGTAAATCGACATTGCAGTGATAGTCAGCTAAGGCGACAAATACTTTTAGGTCGTCCTCAGGAATTCTTAAAGAATATTTCTGTGTCTTTGATTGTAACTGAAATGGAAGTATTTCCCTCTACAAACCAAGATTGAAATGCATTTCCTTAACTTAAGATTAAGCTTTTAAGCGTACTTTTACCTCCAAGTTTTCTTTCAATAAATGTTGCTTTTATAGCTTCATATTTTCCTCGCTTTTTCTTTTTTTTCGTTTTTTTCTTTTGCATTTATTTTACTTTTCTTACACATTCTCTCTGATATTTCTCTCAACTATATAACCTCTGTAACGAAACCTTTTATTTATTACCTTCTTGCATATTTTTGAGGCGCATAGAAAGAGGTAAACATTTTTCAAGTATCCCTACTTTTTCATGGCTGACTAGGCAAAGGTAAAAATAACAGTTTAACAGTTAAGTGAAATAGAAACGCCAGCTTTAGTTGCATTAAAAAAAAATGGAAATATAAAAAAGATGAAAAAAAATTCTGCACAAGAACAGCGTAAAAAATGTTTTATGAAAACTTTAAGTACCCTTGCCAAAGCGTTTCCATTTTTCTTCTTTTTTTTTTTCTTCTCTCTCCTCTTTATTTCTCGTTTTTCTTTTTAAATAGTTTTTCTCGTTCCTTTACAAGAAAAAAAATTTGAAACTGTATTTAGCTTATTAGAGAAAATAAGTTTATATCGAAAATTAATAGTCTGTTTATGAAGGATAATTTAAATTAGGAAGTTTTTATACGAGAGAACTGAACTCAAGCGAATGATTATAAATATGTATATACACCAACCAAAGCAAATTAGTTAAATGTCCTTGAAAAATAATAGCATGAAACAAAGTAGTACGAAAACGTTTAAACGTCTAACTTGAGTTTAAGAGGTAAACTAATGAAATCTTCAGGTTATATTAATCAACTACATGCTTACCTTTAAACGACACGTCCTTAAGTTATACGCTGATTAACTGTACACTTGTCCCCACGAAACGAAGGATGTACAACAATTGTTCATTGCTACCTTAAGCCGCCCAGCTTTCGTGTTTAGCCTTCAATAATGTCAATATAAAATTTTTTTTTTTTTTGTTTGCAGTTTTTTAATAAAATTTATTGCGAAAGAAATTCCTAAGTATTTCTTTTTTCCTTACGTGTACTATACCAGCAGAACGTACTTATAGAAAAGCAGGTGTAATGGTATGTAATACCGTAACTCTGGTATTATAAAGCCAGACAATTTTCCATTGTAAGCAGCAATGCAGACATAACACAGACATCACGTTATAGTTTTTTTTTTTTTCATTTATTGATATATAGTATAAGACGTAAATGCCGAATAATTGAACTGCGAAAAACGTAATGATTATAATGAAATTTTTATTTGCACCTAGTGATGCCTGTAAAGAAATGGAATAGCTCCTCTAATATGCGCTTCACATAAAACTCTTTAAAATAAAAATATACAATGAATAGGGGTAGGGATGAAGATAAAAGAAATTAAAATACTTAAGTAAAACGAAGTGTTAATGCCCTACAACTGCATTTAGGTCAGAGAACACCAAGAGATAAGGAAATTTTAATCGGTCGTGACCGAATCATTTATATCCATCAGCGTTATCCTCAAAACGATAATAAAAGCTTTTATCGCACAGGCGTGTGGGCGTTATAGTCGTGCTCTTAGGTCACTTCCAAATTCTCTTGCAAATTTGTAGGCGATATCTACATTTTTGCGTACGGAAGAATGTTCACAGATACTACACAATTGTGCAAACGAACAGATGGACCGATGGACAGACAGACATGCTTAGATGCATACCGAATTTGAAACTGGCCAAAAATTTATTTTCCTTATAGGCGTTTTCAAACATTGTAAAGATATAACAAAAAAATTAAACTTGGATACACTACAATATTGGGTAGGCGTGGTCAATTTTGTCCATATTCGCACAAATACTGCAGCATCGCCCATAGAATATGCGTTCAACTTTTTGTACATCTATCCGCTATAGTTTATGAGTAATGATCAAAAACCAATTTTTTATTCCTTTTGAAAAACAGAGGTGTCCACAGATTACGTGGTGCTGTCCTTCGGCCGATTTGACCCATTTGCGATACCAACCTGAAAGCTGCCAATCGTTCTGCGTAATATGAAGTCGACAATTTCATTTTTGGGGTCAGGAGAATGTTTACAACAGACGGACATACTTAGATCGATTTAAAATTTATGCTGATCAAGAATCCATGTTCTTTATGGGGTCCCTGATGCTTCCTTTTGAGCGTTTCTTGTGATTCTCAGGGTACTATGATGTCATCCTACACATCTGCATTGACTTCGTTATGAATCGGTAAGAAAATTGTGAAAGCTTTGACTCAATACTAATAATACTGATATTGATAATTGTTAGCTTTGAATATACGATAGTGCCTTTTGTTAATCTAGAGAGGATGCAAAATATTTTTCCGTACTATTTAAAGCCGAGTTTCTATCTTCCTTCAAAGATTTTCTTCTGAGCGCTTTGGCAGAGGAACATCAAGCAGTACTGCTAATAGTTAAGACTTCCATCTACCAAATATTAAGGAATCTATATTTTTTGAGCATAAAAGGTCACATTCAGCTTTAATAATCGTTATCTTCATTTCTTTTAACGAGTTTGTTGTACTTCCAAAGGAAACGGAATCCACCGAAACTATTACTATAAATTTATGTTAGCGCCACTATCCAAGAAATAGACCAACGTAGTTGGTAAGATTGATTTCTATGTCAGTGCAATTTTAAGAATTAATTTTCACCATGAAGTATTGAAAACTACATCTCTTTACCATATAAAGATTCAGTTTTCGTGGGAAGGGTTATATGAGAGAGAGATTACCTCAATTGAGTGAAATTTTTAATACCAATCTAGAAGGTCGAAGTACTGTTATCCAGTAGGTTTTTTTTATTAACTTTGAAGAATGCAAATTTTTTTTCCAAAAATATAAAAATTAGGGGAAGATATAAAAAATGCGGAAAGTGATCGAAAAGGTGTACCAATCTGCACCACTTTCAGTAGCGATTATCTTTGGGTCACCGCAAGGATATGCACCAATTTTCATCAATATCTCAAAAATTGCAAATCAGTACAGTGAACACAAATATACCTGGGTAGATATGAGACGGACGGACAGATAAATAAGCTTAGATTCAGAAACAGATTCGGAATCGATCGGTACAATGAAAGGACCTGGTCACATAGGTACGCACAAACTTATTATATCCTGTACCACAAGTGGCGTAGGGTACAAAAATGTACGATAATTATATTGAGAAATTATAGAATTGAAAATAGAATGCAGATTATGCGGATTAATGGCATGGCATGGATTCAGAGAAGAGGAAGAATACCTTGTAAGCTTTGCCAAGCAACTTCAGGATATTGCAATAACAGATTGAATGATTGGAACTCATATTCGAGTTGCCACGTGTATGTATGGGTATGGATGTATGTGTATAGATACATATAGAAAGAGAATAGAGAGAGAATTCAAAATTTTGCACGGTACTCAAATTTTTTACATTCCTTCATCATGCAAAAAAAAATTAAAAATGGCACAGTTTGCCGTTGAAAGACCCGATCCAATTGTTGTTGTCGAATAAAAATTAATGAAAAGTTTCTTGGGTTAAAAAAACCTGTCTACCGTACATTTTAAAGCGCATCAACTACTAAAGTTTTCATTCTTTTTCTTCGAGTTTTCTTAGAAACTAACGAGACACGTGTGGGACTTTGACTAACTTTTTGCATGGGTAGCCGAAGTGATGAGAGTCGCGACTACTAAGTCTTTGTTCGTAGGTTCAAATCTCAATACGGTAGAGTATATTTTGCTTGCAGCTTTAGTGGGTGCTTAGTCATGCTCAGGCGTAACACTTATCGATTCAACCGCTAAACCAATCTTTTTATCTTTCGTCTTTCTCGCGTCGTTCAGACCATCACCGTCTGAGGTATATCCCCTGGTGAAGTCTTTGTTCGCACGCCCAAATCTCATTGCGGTAAATCATGCTTGCTCGTAGCTATAGCAAATGCTGAATCGGTAAAGACGTAATACCTGTCGACTGGACACGCAACCCCTAACTGATTGATCATATGAGAAAAAAAAATTCACTTTAATTTTCCGTTATGTTATTACAGTATAAACGGTTGTTTGATATACTTTAGGTAGGCAGGTAGGCATAATTACAACCATATATACGTGATTATACAGTTATAGAAAAATACATTTGCACTTTCAGATCGCATTACATTGCATTACAACAATACTAACTATAATGCTGGTGCGAATATGCAAATAGTTTTTATGTTTATTTTTATTACTATAAAGTGGAAGAATCATAAAAAAATATTAATTTTTTTGTTGTTAATTAATAAATTTAATATTTTCAATTTAATTTATTAATTTATTGTTAATTAATAAATTTAACATTTCCCTCTTGACATAAAAATTATGATGAAAAGAAAAATATTTATCTTTAAGCAAAATTTTTTGATGATTTTTTAACTCAAATTTTTTATAAATAAAATATTTTTTATACAATTTTTGTTTTTATTTTTATTTAAGAAATTTTTTTTTTCGTGCAGAATTGTCAGTTTTCTGTAATTTTCATTATAATGAAACCAATTAAGTTGTGCAATTTTTTGAAAGCCAACACGAAAAGAAACATCGACAAAAAATTTTTATCCAAAAATAATAGACGCCATACATGGCTGCAGGAATTGCAGCACTAGCACTAGCTATAACACACAGCAGCCGACAATTTAATTTTTTTAATAAAAACAAAACAAATTGCAACCTCAACCAATATGGCGTCACAGCGGTTACTTAGCAAGGCATAGGGGGGAGGGACAACTGGGAAGAGAGAGGAAAAAATTCGAGTAAATGGTATTATCACGTAACATAGAAACACTAACAATAATTTTATTTTATTTCATTTTGGTTTTTTTCTTTTTCCCTTTTTTTTTTTAGTTAGTCATAAAAAGTTACGAGCGCACCACAAAAATTTTTACAATAGCAAGAATAAAACTGTAAAAACCATTAACACAAAAAATGGAATTGCAGAAAAAATGGTAATTAAAAATACATTGAATTACATAATTTAAAGTTAACGACGAAACAAAGCTTAAGAGGAAGCAGAGGAAATAGAGGAAATAGTACTTAAAATATCACAGGTTTGCAACTGTACTAACCGGAACGGTTTGGAAAACATAAAACGAAATATATTTTTAATTTTTAAGTTTTTATTGTTTTGTTTTTTTTTTTTTTTTTTTTTTGAGCATTATAAGAAATCAAATATGGTCTTAAGTGATAGAACATTAATTGAAATAATTCCGCTAAAGCGCCTTACAGCCTATCCAACATATGATGCAACGCTATATTAACTTTGTGCGGACGTATACAACACGCAAACGGACTTGAGATAAATTTAGCTTTTTTTATTGCATCGATCGATTCTTAATCGATTTAAGCTTATCTGTCCATCTTTCCGTTTTTTTTTTCGCAATTTTAGAGCCATTTAAATGGTGCTTGGTACATTGGCGGGTTATAATCCAAGGATAAGCGCTACTGACAATTTGGACCACTTTTCTAACAACTTAGCTCGTAACGCTTTATTTTAGAAAGACTTTGTGCGAGACGTTCCCCACTGTAATGTAAATGTATTCGAAATAAGAAGCGAAGAATGGTCTTCCGCAAAAGAAATGTTTTACTTTACAACTTTTTATGATATGCTCAAATCTCATGGGCCGATATAAGACCAAGCCAACATTTACATTTTCATACAGATTTCGTATTTGATTTCTCAGAGTTTTTTCTTGTTATTGCTTTGGACTTTGCCACACTTCTATCAGTTTAACAGAGAAACTATACTTTATTAATTTCTTAACAGAAAAACTATATTTTTTTCAGAGAAACTATATTTTTTTACTTTCTTAACAGAAAAACTATATTTTTTTCAGAAAAACTATATTTTTTAATTTCTTAACAGAAATATTTGAGGCTATATGTCCAGATTTATTCAATTTATTGCATTGATTTTCCTTACGTTTTTATGGAATCTTCTTTGTTTGTTGATTTCGTGTTCGATAGCAGATAAAATAGTTCAGGACTGTGTATTCATTTCTTAAAAGTTTTTAATTCATGCCCTACCACCCTCTCCCCATATCCTTCTAATCATTTCCATATTAATGTACCTTTAGAGGATATATTCTCTTAATGACGAGTGCGAAACATGGATTTAGGGACGTAAAGAACTCCTTAACACGATTTTTGGCGATTTTTATTCCTGATGTTACTGGCTATGTGGCTACCCGTTTCAGAGACTAAATTGAAACCAACTGGAATTTTATGTTTACGTACCTGTAAGATGCTTCTTACGTCAAATCTGTCTGACTGATAAGTTCGTGTCGTTGTATGTCAATGTACATACAGTGCTCAAACCGTCTTCTTGCCGCGGATATGCATTGCATACGCAGTGTACAATCCGTCTCGAGTCAGTTCATGAAAAATTCACACTTATATATATATATATATATATATATATATATATAACAAAGTGTACTTTCACAAAACAAGTCATAGAACTAATATATTCTCTCTTGGGATAGCGACCAGAAAGTAATGCGAGCATTAATGGCATTTACTTTCTTTTGAACCGCCCAGCATTGCAAGATCATTGCCAACGAACCAAATAAAAACTTTCCAGTCAAAATCAAATTAAATAACACCTTCTGCAACCGCAGATATTGTGGCAAAACCAAAATAAAATTGAAAATCGGTGACGTGTAAAATATATGTTTACCTTTTTAAGACTTTGGTCTGCTTCTGTTGAGAGGTTGCTTACTTTTCCTTCCCTTTTTCATAACAGGTGTGGGAAAAAGTTTGCAAAACATTTTTTGGTCGTCAGCCAATATACACTAAACATAATCAATATTTCATTTGTTATTTTAAATACTTAAGCTTTAAATTCTCGTATTTTTACATCACTTGTGGCACAAAGGTACATTAAGTTTGTGCAGATGTGGGCAAGAGACTTGAGATAGGTCCACCTTTTATTATATCGAAGCCTAGTCCAATCCAATCGATTCGAAAAGTGGTTTCGAAGCGACCCAATCGATCGGACAGAGAAGCTTAGATCGATTCAGAAATTGACTCTATCGATTGGATCAGATTTAAATAGATTTAAGCTTGTCTGTCCGTCTGTGCGGTTTGTTTTCTTGGTATTCAACCCACAGGTCACAATTTTTGAGGTATTTTGATGAAATTCTTTAACACCAACATGTTTAGGTCCAAGGACAAATGCTATTGAAAACGATTCATATCGGATCGCTTTTTCGACCACTTCTCACATAAAGCTTTATTTTAAAAATTTGTCATATGAATAACTGTATTAATCGAAGTGGTGTAGGGTGATTAAAGGTCGCTGGTGTTTCTTCATAGTATTTTCAGACAATATAGCTATATATCGATACAGATTAGAAAACTTTTTAATTTATAAAATTCCCACTCGATTGTGAAGAGGTGAACTATGGCATACGAACACTATACTGGTATCGAGTCGACACTGCAATACATAGAAATAGTAATCATTTACGATAATCCTTGGGCCAAAAATTCTACAATTAAATAACTTGTAAGTGAAGAAAATTTAATTTTTCTATGAAAATTTCTATAAAGCAATTTGCAAAAAATACGATTTTATTAAAATTTACTTTCGTTACAAAAACCTCTTCATCATGAAAAACTTATTGTGTTTTTTTTTTATAAATAAAAATACGATTTTCTACATTACATATGTATAAATAATTTTTACCTCTTTTTCCGTAAGCGCATACACAAATAAACGTGAGAATGCCAACAGATGATGCCGGTGAACGGAATTCATAAACATAACGCACTCACCTAGAAAAGAAAAAGTAATTAAATAATAAATAATATTATAATAAAAAATTTATGAATGCAAAAAATAATCCTAATTAATATTCTGGCATTAAAAATAAGAAAACTATTCTTTTTTTTTTTTTCTTTTTGAGTACAAGAAATAATTTGAGGAAAAACAATTGAGAAAACTGTATTTGTCTTAGAGTCAAAAAAAAAGAAGCTGAAATCGCTCTTGTCTGTCCGTTAGTCGGTCTTGTTTTCTTAGAAAGTTATTATAAATCGATGGGCATAACAGCAGATGGGTCTACATCAAGCGGTCCTGAATGCTGCATGCATCGGCATAAGCCTAATATACTCTTATACCACAGGCGGCTGAAATAATAGATTATCAATAAATTTCCCGCTTCTACTTATTGTAAAATTTCCTCTATGAAATACCAATTCTGAAAAAACGCGTTAGACTTTAATGGTTCTCCCCAGGTGTTCAAACATTACTCAAGAAAACAAAAAAGTGCGAGTAAAGTTTCATAGACCCTCTTGAATCACATAGAAATGAGCAAAGAAAGGTTTTCTTGTAATCCCGCCAAGCTAATGAATAGAGGAATTGCTCTCAGATTATACTAACATTTTGAGCTATTCTTTCGTGTGCTTAGTCTATAAAAGATTTAGTACGTGTACAACTTTGCACCTGGAATTCTCAAAATAGATTCGCTTCCGATCCAAGGCTAAGTTAAAAGGCAAGAAAGACCGTCTTTTGTATCGTTCGGGCAAAGACAAAATGCCAGCGACGAATGTTCTTTATATAGCAAAAAAGTCGAAGTTTTCATTGGTTAAATAATCACTTTTGCGTTGCGATACATTGTCTTATTACGCGTGCTTATTGCTACCAAATGTCCCAAATACATTCCAAAAAAAACAAACAACTTCAGATATGTATGCCCTGTATGCGTAATGTTAGGGATTCCTATGGGTAAATTTCGGTTTCATATTTCACAGACCGATTACTTTTCATAAAGAGAAAAAGTACCAGTCCTCTAAAGTCTGCTTCTTATTTATACATTCATATACCTCGCTGCCAGGCAATTAATTAAGTATACTTTTTCATATGTGAAAAGTTATTGACTAAAAAATCTCTTATCGCAGTGAAATATCTAATGGCCACTGTTTTAAGTGCGCGTGTTAAGTTTCATATTAAAGCAAATAGCACTTAATTAGCGAGATGACATGTCTGAATAATTTTGGAGGCAAAAAAAGTAATCAAATGCATTATGTTGCCATACGGGCAGTATTATAAATTGCGCTCGAAAGAAACTGTGCCACTTGCTACATCCCACCATTATTTCCCATATTATATTCGATTTTCATTTTGCTAAAAATATGCAATTAATTTCGAAATAAAGGAAGCAAAAACACTGTACTGTCATATGCGGGCTCATATTGAAAGCAGCAAACTGTCTTCATTAGCGTTTGCACTTGAGTCAAAAATCGCATCAAAATATTTCGAAAATTACGGCCTACAAACACAAGGAAACACGACGAGCAGACAACAAACAGATGAACAGAAAAGCTTAGATCGGTGCAATAAAAGTCTGTCTCAAGTTCTTCTGGATTGTTGCATTCATTCATACTTAAATTAATATAACCTCGCACCACATGTGATGTAGGGTAAAATAAGACCCCTCTGTTCGGTTAATATGAGAATAGCTTGTCACACTTTTGAGCAAAAAAAAATTGGAAATGAAGTAATGTTGTTGAACACCGTTACAGTATTATCCAACCTTTAAACGCCGGTTATGCAATATGACACAAAAATTGTCCGAAATTTTTCATCAATGTCTACTGTAACCTTTCTCGGTGTCCTCGCTCTTGCAAAGAGTCAACAGATCATATATGTCAATACACTTGTGTCATCAGTGGATTAGAGTTTTTTAAATTTAAAGACGCTTTTGATAATTTATAATATAGGTGCATATTAGATTTTCTTAATAGAGGTAGAGGAAAAGTAGAAAGACATTCATATGTATGGCGTTGATTGACAGCTGCCAAAACTCTTCGAAAACAAGGAAACCTACTACAGTTCGCTAAGGCGCACGATTAAATAGCCTGCATTGCTTCGCTGCTGTAAAGAATTCTCAAACGACGACGTTGTATGGGAATTGGTCGAAAAATTGGGTTCATTAAGATCATTTTTAGGAACGTTCATCCTTGGTTCAAAACTCGTCAGTGTATCAACTTTCATCAAAACATCTCAAAAATTTCGCCCTGTAAGTTGAACATAAAAACACACCCGATAGACGGACAGACGAGCAGACAAGCTCAGATCGGATTAGATTGAGAATTAATTTTTGAATCCATTGGTATGGTCCATCTCAAATCCTTCTTTGTGGTTCATACATCCACGCAAGCTTCGTATACCCTTGCACAACACGTGTGTGGCCTTCATGCCGTAAAAGAACTATTTTAGAGACTGCTCGGTCTTAATCCACGAATACGTTAACAAGAAGTAACCGAATAACACTCCTAACCTATAAAATATGAAAATCTAAAGCTTGACATGAATGTATATGAGTACAAATGGTTCCAACCATCCAATAAACAATTCACTATATACTAAGCAATTTTTAATTTAGAAAGTGAGTAGCAACTAACTCAAAAATATACGCTTATAGGGTCGCTTATAGGCCGCTTGGAGTTGAAAGAAGAAGAAACCGGTATATTATAAATGTCGTCTTAAGTTCTAAGAAACTTATTAGATTTAAAAGATTCTTGCCTACATTTACGTCCTTTCAAATGTTATATATTCTTGCCTACATTTAGGCGCATTTAAATATAAGTACAAATAATTTAATTAGTTAACCCTTGCGTTTCCACTGCTAAGTTTAGGAAAATGCAAATACCTACCAAAGCATTGAAGATTTCTTTAAAAAAATTTCACAAACAACCACACGCCAGGCAGTGAGATCTCACCATTACACTAATTAAGCCTTTGTATAGTAGTACGACTATTACTAATGCTGATTTTCAACAATTTCATTACATTTACAATAAAGGCAAAATTGCAGAGTATTTTAATTAAAGTCTTATTAAGGATAGAGCAGGAAAGAAGATAATATTCATCTATCGTAGCTTACTTGGAAAGATTCTTAAGAAAATTACATTAAAAATATAACAAAATGTAAATGTGTATGTTTCCAACGAATTTATGAATTAATATTATTGCAGCCAACAGAGTGCCTTGTAGTACCAATCGCAGGAAAATATCGATATTCTTGATCAGTTTGAAAGGGGAAGTCGATTAAGATTTATCTCTCCGGTCTCAAACATTTTTACTAGAAAAACAAACAAGTTCTGAATCAATCTCGTCAGATTAAGTTGAAAATCATATAGACAATAGGTACCAGTCAGTTGACCAGCTATCTAAAGGAAGCTATGCAACCTTAAGTTTAGATTCGAAGTTCGATTTTTAATTTTTCTTTTAAGAAAGTCTTTTTGTGGAACTCGAAAGTCAATCGAGCTCAAGATTCGTCCATGCCTGCCAAAAATTATCAAAGTAAATAAGGTGAGGATTTGCAGCGCAAAGAAATGCCTGGAAAGTTCGTCCTAGTCATACAAAACTATGATTTAACGGCGTTATCAAATGAGTCTAAGGTCTGTTGTGCTTTCAAATATCGTACTCAATCTAGTGTTGGGCGTTGCTACGTTCGCCCTAAACCATGGAACTCTTGGCTTTTTGTTTTATGCTATAATTGACGTAGAAAGTAAAATCTGTTTTCAAAAGACAAAAAAAAAAAAACAAAGAGTTGCAGTGCAGAGCAAAAATAGAAAATGCAATGTAACTGCAGATATGTAAGCAACACAAATGTAACCTTTGAGTTAAAATCTTTACAAAATGAAAAGTAAAAACTAGTAAATATCTAAAAACATAAATCAATATAAAGAAAAGCAAAACTTTTGACTTTATTTTCATTCATTTTATTTTTCTTTTTTTTTTTTTTGTATAAAACTTAGGCGATGCAAGTGGCTGAGGAAAGATCAAGTTGAAATTGTAAAAGTTTTTAGTAAAATATTTTATTATTAATTTTTCTTTGGAAAAATTTCTATATATAAATGTAAGCCGGAGAAGAGAAAGTATATCGAAATATAAAACAAGTAACAAACCCAAAGAGAAATTCATTCACGCATACATTTGAGGCGAGATGGAAAAATACTATCCTTAGTGCAGGCAGATAATACTGATATATATTTTCCACAATTACAGATATATACAGATATATATGCATCAGATGTTTTTGAAATATGCTAAAATTTGCGGTTTTTTTATGCCCTACACGAAGTGTGGTGCAAGGGTTAGTGTGCGTGCGGATATGGGCAGCACGCAGGAGGAGTTGGGGTAGACCGACCTTTTATTATACTGATCGATTCAGAATCATTTTCTAAGCTTGCCTGTCCATCTGTTGAACTTGTCTTCTGGTTTGCAACCTAGAGGTCGTGAATTTTCGAGATATTTTGGTAAAATTTGATACACTGACGTCTTTTGGCCAAGAATGAACACTTTTGAGAATGTTTCGGACCAGGCCACTTCCTTTATAAGACCATTTTTAAAATTCGTTTATGAGGCACAGTTGCAGTAGGACGGTGTAGAATATTTTATGTTAGGTCCCCGGCGACTATACCCTTCTTACTTGCTTTTCCTATAAAAAAAAAAAATTCTGTCTACCTCATAAGATATCAGTTTTAAAATACCATTTTAAAGGGGACACTTGTATGAGATGTTGCGAGGGTTTGCTGCTATGTTGCGGCTTCCTTTAGAAGTAATATTATTGACCGAATATTTAAAAACTTACTTACAAAAGGTGCAAAGCGCACAAACCACAAAAAAAACCACATACGTAAGTTTTCCATATACGTTTTTGTATGCACGTGTTATATATAAGTTTTGTATGATTCGTACGTTTCGTAAGTGTCGTACGTATATTTCGTTCGTTTTGTATGCACGTTTTCTACGTTTTGTTTGTACGGTTTGTACGTTTTTTACGTTTTCGTACGGTTTATACGTTTTTGCACTCTTTATGTTTACGGTTTGTACATTTGTTACGTTTACGTACGATTTTTACGTTTCCGTACGTTTTGTGGCTGTGTTTTGTATGTACACTTTTACGTACTAAACAAAAAGTAATTTTGTATAATTCCCCTCCCTATGATTAACAAACAAAGAACTAAGATTACAATATGTTTTAATTTCCCACGAGAACGAAATCTCCATAAGTTATTATCACCATTAATGGCTGAAAATTAATAAATTAAGAAAACATTCTACAAAACATTTTTTTAAAGTTTTTTAAGAAAAACTGTAATAAATTAAAAGCTCGCCATTATAGTTCTATGTGTTCTCCTTCATGAAAACTTCCTTTAATTCTCCTGAGTAATAAAGTTCTTAAAGAGTTTTTTTTCCATTTTTATAAGTTTTAAAACGAATGACTTACGAACTCGGTTTTTGTTTGTTCTGATTAGATTAACGGCCACAATGATGGATGAAATCTTAGGAAAATAGCAGATGAAACTTCCCTTAAAACGACATTTATGAAGATGGGAGAGCATAACGCCTTTTTGCACACATAAATATCTCTGAGAGTATCGTCTATATGCCGATTCGAGCAGAGGTTGTTAGAATAACAGTGTAATACTACTTGATGGTAAATTAGTTAACTTAACTGCAAGTTGACAATAATCAAAATCGGTGTTGGACCATCCCACTTGAAAACATCTGTTTTCATTCGAGATCTAAATCTTAACGAAAGCCAACGAAGATAACTTTCCGTCTTTGGGGCAGATAGTTTTTGATTTTTTGCTAGCCACTCGTTTTCGTTTTTCTTCTTACATAAACAGTCCGCACAACCAGATTTGTCGCGCCATTTTCTCACGAACAGTGAACATGTACCGTCATCGACATGAAAACTTCGCTTTAAGTTTAGTTGTAATCTTATAAATCTTCGAGAAAACCTTCATGCCATTTAACTTCACTCTAAATTCTTAATTTCTATATCCAGTTATATTTTCTAAGTGAATTCTCAAGATTATTATGGAAAAATTTTCTAGTTGAAGCTCATGATTCGCATGAACAACAAGAGCAACCAAGTAGATAGGTACGGGTACTGCAAAGTCATTGCAGGCGCTAGTAAAAACACGGCCCATCATTTGACATTCTAGGCCACTTCGCTTAATACGATTTTTCAAAGTAACGCGTTGTATGAGAAGTGGTCGATAAAGTGGTCCTGTCCAAGCTATTTTCATAAGCTTGGGTTCTTGCTTGGGCAAAAACACATCGTACAGTAATTTTAATTCAAATATCTCCAAAATTGCGATCTGTGGCTTGAACACAAGAAGAGGAACAAACGAACATATTGACAGACAATCTTAAATCAATTTCACAAGTAATTCTGAATCGATCGTTATTAAAAAAGATGGCTCTATCTCAAGTCTTTCTGCACAAACTTACTACACTTGCTAAAAAAAGAAAGATAGATTTCCAGACTATCCTTATATAGCGAAACGGCTCTGGTGAAGCTACTAATGTAAAAATAATTAGATATTTTTATAAAGTCAACCAGAATATAATCTTTTTTTTGGAATTTGTGGCAAAAGAAAGAGTGTATACTACCGCTTTGCCAAAGCGATCCCAGAAACACAAATTTTTTTAAGTCGTAATAAGACCTCACACGATTGGAATCTAATTGGAATATCTAACCATAAATTAGGAAAAGGATGCGTAAGGAAACCTTAAATCTGAGTAGATATGATGTTTGGACGCAAATGCAGAAAAGATATCTATATACGTATACGTTCTGATTAAGTAAACATGATTTAAAATTTATGAAAACGGTTATGATTTCAACGTAGAGACAACACACTATATATGGGATGCGATATGCAATCGATATAGTGAATAATTCAATGAATTCTACTCTCGCACACGCGCTAAGGTGTGGCCATATATTAATAGATTATGGGGTCACTGAATATAACTACTGTCTTCTCTTTGATCACAATAAAACGAGATCGACGGGGGGACAAATAAGCTTAACTGAATCGACCCGTATAAAAAGCGGAGAGTCTATCTCAAGTGCAAGTGGTGTAGGGTACGCTGACTATTGGCAATAAAAATCTATTTCATTATCTTACAATAAAGCTTAGAGTAGCGTAGAGCTTTCGAAAGAATATAAAAAATGAATCAACTTCAATCAAGTTCATTTGGTTGTCTTTATATAAGTATATACATAATATGCAACATATTCCATTAATAACCATAAATAATTTCATTAAAAATTTTTATTATAAGTGTGGTTTTCAACTTAATACGGAATGCACCGTTTTATTTGTCGGCTTAATTAAACATCATTTATTTGGTTTATTCGATTTTAAATGTTCGTTTTCTGCTTTTATGAATTTTTTTGACAGATGCGCTGGGAAAAAATAAAGTAAATTTTGTTTAATTAAATATTCGCGCATTAACTTTTTTCTTTTTATTGATTAATAATTTTTTAATATTTATATATCAAATAAATAATGAATATATATAAATATGAAAGAACGTTAACGTAATCAGATGTTTAATCATTTTGATGTATTTTGTTGTCTTTATATTGTTATTTTAATCAAATCAAATATTTATAATAATTAATAAATTATATTAAACGTAAAAAAGATAAAACATATTGCACAATATCCATATTTCCGGTCACAATTCCGAAACCTTCGTGCGTATTTCCTAAAAAAAAATTGAAAAAAGGAAACAAACAAAGCAAACACAAAAAAGCCGCAAAAATTTTTATTATATCATTTCCTGATTGAGCAAATACACACAATCACACACACACACACACACACATACACATGAGTACACATCTCTCTGCTGCCTAAACAACAAATTTAATAATATCGTAGCGATATGCATATACATATACTATATGTATGTATGTGTGTGTGTTTTGTTTTTTGCTTAAATGAAAAAAGCTGACAAGTGTGCTGATGGTATTATTTCAGTTTTCAGTTATAAAAGTACGTATGTATGTGTGTGTGTGTGGGTGTGTGTGTGAATTAAAAAAAATGGTGAACGAAAAGTAGGAAAATAAAAATAATTTAAGAGAAAAATACTCTGCAGAGAAACCAACACTGAAATAAATGTGTATCGTTAACAAAACATTTAATAAAACTTTAATAAACGCACATATCTGGAAAGAGAAACTAGTATTGTGGGTCAAAGTTCTTACTAAGCAAAAACTTCATATAAATCGAAGCGAAATATATTGAACAATAAGGAAAATTAAAAGGTTTGATAGGAAAAACAAGTAACAAAGTTTTATCCGGCGAGAGCCGAATCGCGCATACCCACCACCATGCTTTTCACATTCTACTCTGCAAGTTCTTTTATCTGATACCCACATGGCTAGTACTAGTAAGAAAAAATTAATCCACCAGGTTGGTGTGTCTACCATTCATTCATTCTAGGATTGACCCATTTTTAGGCAGATAATACATCCTCACTTGAGGGATGTACACAATAGTTTTAAACGCTCTGTCCTGTTTGCGTTATGACAAACAAGCATAAAAATTCAAGTAAGTGAAAGCAAAAATAAAATTTAATCTTTTGTAAATTTGTGTGGGCATGGCCGATTTCGTCTAGTTTTGCACGTAAGGAGTGGACTGCTTTGTAAAGTAAATGTGGAAAATTTTAAGCTTCTAACTTTTATAATTTCTGAGTAATGAGCCAAAACTCGCAAATTTTTGCTAAGAAAAGCGGATTTTCCTTCAGCTTACGCCCCACTGTGGGCTTCTGCTCTGACCAATTCGGCTCATTTCCAATACCAGCCTACGTGCGAAAATTTCCAATGTTTCTACCAGTTTTAAAATCGATATCTTAATTTTTGCGGCCAGAAGAGTGTCAACAACGCTCACCACACCGACGGACTGACATGGCTAAATCAACCCAGAATTTATAGGGTCTGCGAAAATGAATACATCCCATACTTCAGTGGTGTGTAGAAAAAAAAAAGAAACAGAAAACAAAATAAACATTTATATAAAAGTTTACCTAAAGTTTATCTCAGCAAATGTATTTGAATGAGAAACGAATATGTATACAAAAGTTGGGCCAAATCTAACAATACGTATCATATTTATTTCATTTGCTTAACAAAAAGAAAAATTTGGTACAATATTTAAAATATTCAGGAAACAATATACGGGCTTCCTGTTTTCCAAAAAACGAAAAACAAATTTTTTACTTTTTTTCTTTTTTGATTATTTAATAGCATTGGGGTCAACATATGTATTGATGCGCCTCTCTTCGTGCTCGAAATTCGTATGAACATCTTCATGGCATGTAAAGATTCTTGATCAGTGTACCATATTGATTCAACCCAGACATGTGCACTTCTTTCGCAGAAGTTGCTTAACAATGAGCTCAAGTTTGAACCTGCTCGTAATCCTATCCAACGCCTATGAACTTGCAAAAGTTCGAGCTTACAAATTATGGTAAATAATAATCGGGAACTCTGCTTAAGTATTACGCTTGTTTGATGTATTTGCAAGCAAACTGATGTTCTTTACACGGACTTTTCTAAGACGTTTGATAGGGTTGACCATACACTGTCTCCAATTATATAAATTATAAATCGTAGGTTTTCCTTTTAGCTGCGTGGTTTACATCTCATCTAATTGGTCGTGCACAACGTGCGTTATTAGTTTCTTGTAGGTCAAAGTCTAGACAAGTCCTGAGGAGTCATTTCTGAGATTCTGCAGAGGACTCATTTGGATCCGCGACTTTTTATTTATTTATTAATGACTTACCGTCCTGCGTTCAATGTCCTGCCTTCAGTGTTCGTATGTGCTAATGCTTGCGGATGACGTTGGCTATGTACAATCATATTGGGACTCATAAGGTGGAACCTGGTTCAAACTTTACAGACTTGGGTATACTCAATTCTAAATTGAGCTTTAGATTGCAAATGCAAGAGTTTGTTTACAAAGAGAAAACTCTGCTAGAGTTTATTAGACGTTCATCGTAGGAATTTAACGGCCCTTATATTATTAAGATGTTATTCACCGCACTTGTTAGCCCTGGATTGGAGAATTCTCTGGCGATGTGGTCGCCGGAATGCATCCCTATATTGATCGGGACTGAGTTGTGCAAAAAATTTATCCGAAATTTGCTTTGCGAGGCCTGAGATGGAGCCTGGCGGTAGTGTTGCCTGCTTATGAGAGTCGTCTTAAAACCTTCGCTTCTTATTCAGCTTCCTAGCTTAGAGAATAGACGTAGCTGGTTAGGCGTCCCGTTTACTATCAAAGTGCCACCTGGTGAGTGTAATTCGCCGCTTTGATTGAGTTGAGACGTTCGTATTCCGGCGAGAGGAATCTGCAAATATTGACTTATTACGCTACCACAGACTCGCAGTAAATGTGAGGCCTATTCCCCACTCCGCATTGCTTGTCGATCTTTTAATGATTATTTTAATTTTTGTGACACGACCACGGCGTCAGTTCTCAAAGTGAAAAATGCAATTTTATATTACAATGTCTGATGGTCAACCTTGTGGCTATTGCCACGGTTTGTTATGGTTCACTTTTATTACAACTAGAGTTTAAGTGTTTCCCTTTTTTGTTGTTGTTGAATTGTTTTTCTTTTCTCATTCTGAACTAGTTATACACAAAGTATTGTAACTAATTTTACTCTTCTTGAATAATAAAAATAATAAAAAATTTATTTTTATTTTTACTTTTATTTTAAATTTTTGGAAGTTGTACTTATAAGACTGAACTTGCACTGTACATTAATTTTAATCATTTTTTGGGATACAAATGTTTTCATTTTATATATACATAATATACAATTCATTATGACTTTTTTTGCACGGTTTTCCGAGCAAATATATAGAGTTCTTTCATCTTATTTTGTAAAGCCTCGATGGGGATAAGTTCATCTCCAAATTTACAATCTGTAGCAAGTATTTTTTTACACGATTCTTTTCGCACAGTTTTCTAAGAATCGTACCTACCTAGAGACTCTATCTAAAGACTTGGGTATATTCACCACGTTTCCTTGCTTCTCCCGTTCAAATATTACAAATATTCAACTCTCTTGACTCGACTAACTTTGCCTTCCACAAAGGCTCTGCCGCGTATATAATCTTGTACAAGCAAATTAATAATGCCAGACCTCATTGTGACACTTTCGTACTAATCTCTTTTTTATTGCTTAGATGTTCTGCGAACTGCTATTAATCCTTTCGCCAATAGCCAGCTGTGTCGGCAAGTGGAGCAAGTGTATGTGGTTCTTACATTTTTAGAGTTTCCTTTCTTGTTGGTCACAACTTCGTATTAAACTTTGCCGAAGGTCGTTAGTATGAAGCAGATTATATGGATTTCGGTGGTTTTTTGTTTTTCTTTTTTGTTGTTTTTGGATTTTCGAGAAATCAGCTCAATTTTGTTCCAGTCGTTATAATAATTTTTTTCGCTTATTAAAAACATAAAGATTAGCTTACCTATGTAAAATCTCAGTCAAAAACATTGGCCTAATTACCGCAAGAAACCAAACAAGCCGAGCACATCGTCAAAGTCTAACAAATGAACAAACCAACAAACAAACATAGAAAAAAATCCTCTTTAACTGGTTTGTTGACAGTTTGTTTCCAAGTTTGTAAAAAAAAAAAAAAAAAAAAAAAACAGAAAAGAAAAGCAGAAAAAATAAATGCAAATAAGAAAAAAAATATTTTTCATATGCAAACACTTTTCTTCTTGCGAAAAGCTTCACAAAGCACTTTCTGTTTTATACACGCGGCAGGCATACAAATGCAACGACATACCGGTCGTAACAAAGTGTTGCCACTAAATGAACATAAAAATCAACAGCAAGAACACTGCAGTATATATATATATATATTTATATATATACATATATGCAAAACTTTATACAAATATACATAGAAAAGGCCTGTCAAGGTAATACCGCATTCAGTCTATATATGTAGTTGTGGTTGTAATATTTGCATCATTGTATGTGTCCCTATGTTTTGGTGCGAATGTAATCGTGTTCCTTTGAGCTGTGTTCACTACATTCGCACAACGTTGAATGTCAAAGTGAAAGCCTAACGCACACAAAAGCCGTATGGCGTACACAAAACCAAAGTTGTTGTGCAACTGAGTAAACTCGTAGAGAGTTGTGTTTTTATGAGAGTATGTGTTTTTGTGTGTGTATGCAATAGCATAATTTTTGCTTTAAATGTTTGCATGCATACATATATACATATATATATATATATATTTATATGTATATAAATATGTATGACGTTTGTTACTTTGTGTTTTTGTTTGTTTGCCTCTTCGTTTGTTTGTTTGATAGTGTGCAGCAAAACCCTCAAATAAAGAGTTCGCTTGGAAAGGAAATTAGCAAAAATATAAAATTTTATTTTATAATGTAAATTTTTGTTATAAAGTGAGCTGCACGCGCATACACACAAACACACACACACACAAACACACATCTATACATATACACACTATTTTCCATTCATGCAGTTAGTAAATAACAGGAAATGCTTGAATAACCAAAGCATAAACATTTACATACAAAACAAAAACACAAGTACTTGCGATAAAAGCAACAAAAAATAAGTCAAAGCGACGAGAAAAGAAGGAAAAAACAATTCTTTAGAATTTGTAATACCAGCGAGTTCTTCAAAAGCGAAAAGTAGACCAATTACTCGATAATGGAAATAATTGATAAGAAAAACTTCTTTGTGGAGGAATGCGGTCGCCGCGAACCGCCAAAAAGATGCTAATAAAACGCTATGGTAGCGACATTTATGTCGCCAAGTAATCAAGCGAACTGTATATTGTGTTAGATTTGTTATTTGCAAGGGATTCAGACAATGCTGACAAACGTGAACATTTCTTACTATCACCTTCGCTATCGATGTGAATCGTAGCATTGTCAGTCAAAAACCTGTTGTACGCCTGCGGAAAGATGTGCAGAAAATTAAAATTAAAATCAATAAATTTAAACCTTTAATAGCTTTAGCATTCAGCAAGTTAAGATAAGGATTGCATTCATCGATGCAATTAAACAAATATCTCGTAACCACATTATGTTATTTACCTAATGGATGACATTTTAATTACACCGCCGCCGCCCTTTCATGAAATTTGATACGCTCTTGATTGCAGAATTTAAAACAAACAATTAAAACTTATCGCTTAAATTATCAGTTGGATAATACAAATGATTCTCTTACAACTATATCACCTACGACAAAAACTATAGGGCTAATGAGTGCATGAACAATGTGTCCAGCAAAAATGGTTTTCTCAAACTATTGTCCTTATCTCGTTCTTGTTTCTGTGCAGAAACTAAAACAAACTGAAAAGCGCCCAAAGTGCGTTACCTAAGCTGCTCTCTGATGAGTGAGGGAAGAACAGAGCTGATGATGATCAATCATTTGCAGACAATTATTTGACAATGTGAGGCATACTACTACTCTGTTCTGCAACGAGTCGCTGTATATTCGACATTCACTTTTCGTATAGCAGCTGATTATGGAGGGCATCAAAGTGAAACTGCAGAAAATTGTCGTTGCTGCATTATGCACATTGACATGTAAAGACCCAGCTGATAGAGCGTAGTTTTAAACAAGGCAAGTTATTTTTGGTTATGCTCTACGCCACTTATGGCACGAAGGCACACTAAGTTTATGCGGATGCGTGTGACATCAAGAAGGAGTTGAGACAGACCTATCCTCTTATCCTCCATTGTACTGAAGCTAGTTTATCCGTCTGTCCGCCTGGTGTTTTCTTGTGTTCAACCTCCAATTTATGATATATTTTGATGAAAATTGGCCCAAGGACGAACGATATTGAAAATTGTTCGGACCCGTATAACACCTTACTTTAAATAGTCATTTTATGAATAATTATAGAGTGGCGTAGCATATCGAATGGTGGGTTACTATAGCGCTTTCACTTGTTTTTTTTTGTGAAAGAAAAGATTCGTGCAATAATTTGAAGCAAATTCTACACCTCTAGGAGGTGTGTGCATTGATTTAAGGCAAAAGTCGATCAACAGTACACTGTTATTATATACTTGCCTGTTTGTTCCGATGTTGTTAATGCAATACTTAATAAAGCAAGGGGAGCTTGGGCTTATGCAATCGTTTTTTATAAGAAAAGGCGGAAAGGAGTGATTCGTTTATGTTTTGAAAGTTCTCTGGTATACGTTTACGTGTTCAACCTTAGCTCAATGCGACAATGTTGTTGAATCTTGTTCAGTGCTTTATACCACACCCACTGGAGTTATAGAATCTATTAAATAGTGTCATTGCTGTTACAAGTTACATAATCACAAGCAGCAAACAGGGTTGTTTTTATTTTTCTCTAAACTACACTGCTTACGCTACGTGCAAAGGTATATGAAGGAGTTTTTGTGGATGTGGATGCAACAGTCAGAAAGACTTAGGATAGACCCACTTTTTATTATACCCATCGCTTAGGAATCTATTTCTGAATGGACCCAATATTGTCTGTTCGCCTGTCTGTCCTGTTTTTTGCGTTCAACCTACAGGCTGCAATTGAATACGCCGAACTTCTTTGGCCCATGGACGAAAGCCGCTTCCTGTCGAACCATTTTTTCGACTACTTTTCCATATAACCCCTCGCTTGAAAAAGCCCCTTTATGGTATGTCGTTATATTACATGTCTTAAGCTGAGTGATGCAAGGCATTTAATGGTGGCCCGCGGCCCACGGCAATATTGTTACTTATTGTGAGTAAATGACATTTCAAGAGAACTCGCAAATGCCGGCTTATGCAGTCCCAATGCACTCGCTATGGTACGTTAATTTGTTATATCATTATTTAGCATTAATGTTCATCATAGTTTGCCAAATGCTAGACCAATCTAAAGATTAATTTTTTGCAAAAACTTTCATATGGAAATACGTTTGAAAAACGCTCCTTTCCAAGATTCATTTCATTATAAAATACAGTATTTTGTACCGATTTATATGGAGGAATATTAAATGTGCAAAATTTTTTCATTTTTTTTAAACTAAGGCTTTTTATGTGTAAATAGTACGTGAAAATGCTACGCTCCAATTAGTTTTCAATAGCATTCATCTCCGAGCTAAAACATGTCAGTGTACCAAATTGCATCAACATGCACCGAAAATTGTGATCTGCACAAAAATAAATAAACAGACGATAGACATGCAAAGGAATGAACAGAAGGATGGATATGTTTAAGTCGATTCGAAATTTGATTTGTGTACGATAAGAGATGGATTTATGTTAAGTTCTTCCTCCGGGTTTCGTACATTCGCACAAACTTAATATATTTTGTATCATAAATGCTCTATTGGCTAACATTAATAATAACAGAATATTCTGTGGAAGCAATACGTTGCAATATCTATCGCAAATATTTATACGATTTGATAGGAATTGAGTTTTATACTTTTGAAAGAAATTGCATAAACTATGTACCATCTATGCATGTACTGCGCATTATTTAATAGGCTACGCCGCTTGTAATATAAAGGCATGTTAAGCTTGTGTGGATGTAGACAACACTTAGGAAGCCCACCTTTTTGTACCGATCGATTCAGGATCAATTTCCGATCTAAGCTTTTCTGTCTGTCTGTCGGTCTTCTTGTGATGAAATTTGGTATGCTCACGTATTTTGGCTTAAGCACGAACGCTATTGCAAGTTGTTCGGATCGGAACAACTCATTTTGAAAAGCCGTTATATAATTTATTCCAAGCGGTGTAGTATACTTAACGGATTCATGATTTTTGCGTAGGATATAAAAGTTATTAAAAATTAATGATCGCACTGTTTCAAATAGTAATAAACAGGAATTCATGCAATAAAAACAATTATAAGTGTAAAATGTGTGAAGAAAAGTTTTTGGTTCACTATATATATGATTGATTATTAAGGAAACAATTAAAATACAATATGTGTAATAAATTAACAATTAATCATTAAATTGGCGTGAAAAAATCAATATTACACGTGCGATGTCGAATGCAACCGTTTTACTTCATTGTGTATCGTTCAGCATTTTATGCTGCCGCTATACGGCCCTTGACACTCAAGGTTACTATTTGCACAAACATAAAGAAAGTCTTTAGACAGGGAAATAACGCAAAACAAGTAAAATTGCTATAGTGAACTACAAGCCTTACAGCGACTTTTCGAAATAAGGCTTGATATGCGAAGGAACGAAAGTGTGGTCCGATCTGCAAAATGCAAATGGAAATTGAACACAAGAAAAGAAGACGGAGAGACGCATAGACAAGCTCCTGGGTGTTTCCTATATCCACACAAATTTAATATGCCATAACTCAAGTATAGAAACAGCAACAATTTTCCAACAAAATATCTTACAATTTTGCTTATCTTTTGAGCTCCAATAGCCGATAATTTTGATAGAAACTGTTATTTTCTGTCCATTTCGAGTAGAAAACCTTATTGAAGTTGTGAAAACAGAAAAATTGCATCAGAGAGAAGAAAAAGCATTTAATTTCAACGACTCACTAAACCGATCGGTATCCATGTTTGCACCGAACATAGAAGTAGTTCTGGCAACCATTTAGCTAACACTTCTTCAGAAGTATATTCACGAGATCAAAAAGATCAATGTTGTTGCATCGTGATCGTGTATGGAAACAGATCGCGGGCATTCTCTAAATTTATATTCTTAATCGATCAAGGACTGGTCGTGCCAAATTTCGGGTTCCTTTCTTCATTTCTCCAACTGTGACAATTCACTAAATTGACAGATTTTCGTGGAAATAAGTCTCCATCAACAGGGAATAACAAAATGCCAGTGTTGCAAAAAAAAAAGAGTAGACATGTACATTTGTAGCATTATATCATTAAAAATCAATCTCTAACGTCCAAGTATACCTACCACCTTATGCAGAATTTTTAAGCTTAAGTTTAAAAATTTGTCATATTGACGGAAGCCGTAAATCTAGCGTTAAGACGATAACAAAAAAAATAAATCGAGTTTAAATGCATATTCAGTTGTCTTTCTGTAAGTGCTCTACATGCAACCGTATGGGACCACGATCCTGTTATAGCTCTACTTCTCGGTATTAATTGCATAGAGAGATTAAAACCATAACGTACCATAATAAAAGGGATAATAAAAATTTTTATGCTTATATTCTGTCTGTGCCTGTTAACCTAAAAAAGGAAATCATATGTTTTTTAGTATTTTTTTCCTTTCCTTTCCATTACAGTTGGAATGGTTCAATTGACACGAGGCGATCTACCCCACACGGCAGGAGGTTCTCAATAAACATACAGAACAAAATTCAATGTGTTCGTCAGTGAACGCAAAGAAGAAAAAATAAATCCTATCATGCAACTATGCAGGCATCAACAACTATGTGTTTCGTTCCGATAAGAGTTCAGAAGACCACTTAATTACCTTATGAAATTAACCTAATTGCGTCTGCTCTTGAAAGCTTAAATTTACTCATTGAGAAGTAATAAAGACCTTGCAAGCGATGAATAAAATTCATGTTAAAAAGGTTCACATGTATAGAACAAAGCAAGAAAAACACCACAGCGGGACACAGCTCACCATTTAACATCCCAAACTACTTCGCTTAGTACATTTAGTCATGTAATAACTTTTCAAAATAAAGCTTGATATGGGAAATGGCCGAAAAAGTCGTCTGATCCGCACAGTATCCAATAACGTTTTTCCCTGGGCCAGAACATATCAGCCTATCAAATTTCATCAAAATATCTCAAAAATTCCTAACCTATAACACGGCCGACTGGCGGGTGCAGAGACAGACGGACAGCCAAACTTGGATCGAAATGAGATGAAGTGATTCTGACTCGCTCGGTCTACCTCATGTCCTGTTAATATAATATTGTACCCCAAGTAGTGCAAGGTACAAGAAAAGAAACTAAAATCGACTTTGACCCACCATCAGTTTATTTCGATTGTCTAGAATGAAGCGACGATATACTCACTTCACTGACATTTTACAACCTGTATTACACACACACGGTGTGCCATGTTTGAGTAACTTTCGAGATCCCTGGAATTAGCAATTCGGCCAGACAAACTGTTAGTGGTCATGTTAATCGACACCCGAAAGATGGAAAAACCACGCCAGTTTTGTGCAAGAGATACTTCGCTATTTAGCTACAGGAAGACGATGTACCAATTACCAATCCCAGGCGAAGACGGGGGAAGTCGGATGATATAGTGGGAATCAAGAATCCATAAAGGTGCATATCGTGGCGTTTGCGGGATGATATGACTTCGCGTAGTGCCACTTGTTGGCAGTGCGCTGCTATTACGACCATAAAAAAAAACTGTGTGCACTGCACTGCATAACATATTACATACTTTACTACTAGCCACACTATTTACTACTACTACACACCTTACTATGCCACAAAACTGCATCTACAGGGCAAATGCAGAAAATCAATTTTTTCAAGTGCAGATATCGATTGGATGAATTTTTATCAGAATCACATTAAATGTAAAATTTTCTAAATATTGACTAACGAGATATTCAATCAATATCGAGTACACGTACACTCTGGATTAAATCGATTTACAAGGCATTTGTAAATGGTTTTAAACCATAAGTAAGGTATGCAAAGCATTTGCATGCTTCATAATCATAACACATAACACATATTATGTTTATCACATATGTAATTAAATGACTTTTACTTAAAATTAAAAACATTTTTTTCCTCATCATCAGGAATATTTTTTACTTTGTTAAAATTCATTTACATTACAATGGCTTTTCGTAAACACAATCATCAATTCGTATGTAAATTATGCTTTTTTTTTATGCTCAATAATAATATAAGAAGAAATCTTTCAAAGTGAAATCATAATTTCGTAACGAGAAAAAAAAAAACATAATTTTTTGTATTTCAATAACACAACAGTGCGAGCTGAACTGAGTACACACATAACATATATATGATTATATCTAAATGTAAATGTGTGTGTTTGATTGATGAATTTCTTTTCATTTTTAATTTGAAAAAAAAGAAAATCATCATAAAAGAAGTACGCACTCAAAGAAACGAGAGAAATATGTGATATGACAAGAAAAAAAAAAAAACAAAATCCACATATTAAGTAGAATTCAAAAGCCTTAGGGGTGACTTTTATGTATTGTGTATAAATAATGTAAAATGAAGAGAAAAAAAATGCTGTTTTTTTGGATAAATACATACGTATATATGCACATTATAAAGTATGCATATTATATATATATATACGTGTGCGTAAATGCTTAAATATATGTTTGTGTGATGTGAGAAAAAAAATTCAAAAAGATTTTTTTAATTTATGATTTTTTCACGAGGTGAAAAGTTTTCATTACATTTCTCACAAAAGAGTGAAAATCATTGTAAAAGTGAGTGAAAGCTTTAACAGCCTTAGGCCGAATTCATGATACCCATTCATATACATTTACTTAATATTAGGCTGACAAATTATTATTACAATTTTCAATGCTTCTCCTAAGCTTCTGAGGAGTGAAAGTAAAAAAAATATTATCTCACAGTTTTGCGACTTCCCGACCAGTGTTCGCGTATTCAAATCTCAGGGCTATACTATACTAGCAGACTATACTTGGTCGCAGTTAAAGCACAATGGAAAGGCTTCGCATACCAAAAAGCTCCTTTTAAGCGCAAAAGCCATAGTAGTCCCCTTGTTTATGCTAAAAGTTTTGAAGAGCAATCGTTTATCGTTCTCGGCAATTATGAACTACTTAAAACTTTCATACCTAAGACATTGCAAACCTGATAAAGAACATATATACGTCCCTTCTACACAAATAGATTCAAAACTTGTTGAACGAATTTGTCACTATTGTGCGCTTCAGATCAATACCAAAGCCTATAATTCTTCCAAAGAACGGAAGCTTATGCTCTCTTTACAATTTTAATTAACATTTCACTGAAGTTATCGAAAGCGTTGTTGGGAGCGGTTCACATTTATTGCAGAAAATGGTTTGATCAAAATTAAAAAAATTCGTTCTAACGATTTTTCAGTCAATTTGCCTGCCGAATAACCACACAATAACCAAAATGAAATGAGCGCCAAGGCAAGTTGAGCGGACTCAAAGCTTAGTCCGATAGAGTATACTTGAACGAAGCTGCAATGAGCGCTCAGTTAGAAAAGATAGAACACTTTCCAGCCACTAGTCGGCGGCCACTCCCCACCTCTTTCCCTTTTCTCGGTTCTTTCTGACCGTTATCGGCGACATCTTCTGAGCGATTGATGACATTAAAAAATAATAAATAAATACAAAGAAGTAGGAGTTCACATTTAAACGTCAAACGCAGCAGGAGTGATCAAGAAGTCAAATGAACCAATGATTAAGAACGCAAAGGATTTCCGGGGCGCATAGACATTATAAACGTTGCCTTCGACGTATTTAGATATTAGATATTAGGTCTTAAATATCAAATATTAGATATTGTATATACCCGATCTTAAATATTAGAGATTAACCTCTAGATATTAGACATTAGATGTTAGATATTAGATTTTAAATATTAGATGTTAGATTTTAGATATTAGATGTAAGATATTAGATATTAGATGTAAGACACCGTATAAGAGATAATATATATTAAATATTAGATATTAAATCTTAAATATTAGATATTAGACTATAGATATTACACATTAGATGTTAGATATTAGATATTAGATATTAGATCTTAAATCTTAGACATTAGATATTAGATGTAAGATATTAGATATTAGATATTAGATCTTAAATATTAGATGTTAGATTTTAGATATTAGATGTAAGATATTAGATATTAGATCTTAAATACCAGATAAGAGATAATATATATTAGATATTAGATATTAGATATTAGATATTAGATATTAGGTAATAGATGTTAGATATTAGATATTTCATATTATTACTAGATTAGATATTAGATATTAAATCTTAAATATTAGATATTATCCTCTAGATATTAGACATTAGAAGTTAGATATTAGATATTAGATATTAGATATTAGATATTGTACATGTCACATGTTAAATATTAGATATTAGACTCTAGATATTAGATGTAAGATATTAGATATTAGATATTAAATATTATGTGTTAGATATTAGATACTACGAACGCATTAAGGAATTTTTATTACCTTTTTCTCTTTCGTAGTTCATAATAGATGTAAATACATGCTTATTATATAATTAATTTAAGAAAAATGTGGGTTAAGGTATAAAAAGATTTGTGTTTTTTTTGTTTTTAATTTGCAAGAACTTCTTATATAATTCTTTTTTGTTCGTTGTTAGAATTTCTAAACGTATTGTTCTTTTCTTAAGCAAAAGCAAATAATCTCTTTGATTACTGGCGCAAAGATGGCCTTAATATGAATAATAAATAATAAATAATGCCTACTACCCAAGCACTTATGCTCATTTATACCCGCACACATAATACCTATAGAAGAAAATCCACAATTTCTGACTTGCAAGCACACACAATACACTTTGTTTTGTACTAACTGTAGTTTTTATAGAAACAGAACAGAACTGTTTCGTATTAAAGTTTATATATGCTGATGATGGGTGAAGGTAATGATGATTTTACAATTGATTTTAGAACGATTTACAATTTGAATTAATGTTCATCTTAATGTAAAATTCTGTTCAAATCCTAAAATCGAAAGCATACAAATGCCTTAAGTATGTTAAACAAATAATTCCCTTTGAGAATTGCCTTCAACCTCAAAACCACTTAAATGTCTCTCATGTCTCTCCGTTCCATTCGTCTTTTTCTTAGGTAAATTCTCCTTCTCTTGCATGCATGCATGCTTGCATGCATCTGCCGATGTATACACCTCACTTTATACTGTATCATATTTTGTTATTGTAACGAATATGTAGATATAGGTATGTAGGTATACGTAGGAGTATTTATGTACGATCAAGTACAATTGAAAACCAAATTCTAGACTGTTTGCGTAAGTGTATGCGTTCAGGTATATTATTAAATTATATTTACTTGATTCGATCTAGTATTTGCACAAATGCAAATTTATTTTATCAATGCCTAAGACCGAATCTATGTCACATATTGTAAAGAAAATTATGGTGTTCTACATACATCCTCACAAATGTTATTATGATTGATTATATATATAGATATATTGGTTCACATTAAGGAAAATGGGAAATAGAAAATTGTAAGTATTTGCTTGGTCCAATAGTTGGTATGACTGGAACAAGAAATCATTTCGTTTGAGTATCATTTTATTCTAGCAAACTAAAGCATCATCCTGAACTCTAGGAAAATGCATAACTAAACAATAAAAGTGTTTGCATTTACTTATGTAACAAACTCAAATATCTTTTACTCATTAAAGGCCACATATTTGTATGTAGTTTGCAAGTCATCATTAAAGCCTTTTTCTGTATTAAACCCACTATCCATATAATATATAATGTACAGCGATATACATCATAGCATTTTAGCATAATCCGTTTGGAGATTTGTATAGATCTGTCGGTCTATTAACATCAGGATTATGTTTTCGCACCTTTCTAATTTTAGGGATTTTTTTAAAAATCTTTAAAATCGTTTTATAACAACAACGAAGAAGATAACTTTCTTGTATATCCATCAGCGTTCTCTTAAAAAGACGGGTGCAATGTGCATGAAAGCATTGCAGATTACTTTGGCAGGACGAAGCCCATCCGTTTAATATTGCAAATCTCACCGAGGAAAAGCTTGCTTTAAAAGATTAGTTGTGCTGTGTGTGAAACCTGCTGAAATAAAAACTTTTTTTAATAAGAAAAAAAACAATCAGCACATATGGTTATACCCCTCACCGAAGGATGAGAGGTATCTTCAGTTTGTCAAAATGTTTGCAAGACCCAGAAGAGAACGTCAGCGACCCCACAAGATATACATACTCTTGATCAAAGTCCGTCTCTCCGTCTTTGTAATATCTCTTGTAAACATTTTCGGGATTGCAAAAAAAGCTATCGATTTCAAATTTGGCAGGAATATTAGAAGTCCTTGCACTCAGGTTCGTATTCGAAAATGGGCTAAATCGGTCGAAGGACACCCCTACAGTTCCAAGTAAACTGAGAACGTCCCTGCTTTTCTTGCTTTTCTTTTTTTGTGCATGACCGTCTGTCCAAACTGTGTACTATTTGTGGTAGATGCAAAAGAATTAGCAATTAACCCAAACAAGTCAAACGCCTATGCAACAAAAACTGTGAACACACACTTCTTCACTTTCTGTGTTTCATCGTGTGTGTCTCGTTACTCGTAAACTAGAAAAGAAAAGCGATATAAATTTCCATCTTTAATTTGAAAATACCAAAAATCAGCCGCACCCACCCAATATTATAGAATATGAAAATTTAGTTCTTCTACTTTTTTGGGTCGTTTTTAGGAAAACGTGTGTAGAAGATTCAGTCACGACCGAATATAATTTTCTTACTTCAGCCATAATCGAAGAACAAAGTATGTTAGTATTACAATTCCAGTTTAAACCGTCCATCAAAACCTTTTTAAAGTTTGGTTTGTTCGATTAACGTACGACTTGAACGAATTAGTCGTGACTGTCGGCGTCTTATTGTTGGACTTTAAAAAAATATCGAAATTCGTCTTAATGATCAGACGTAGAGTTTGGTGTAGGAAAATAAGCTGCTTTTACTGATTATCTCTCTTCTCATGCAACGTAACAGAGTGCGAATGTAATGAATGTATATACAAGTGCAAGTGAGAGTGTGCATAACATCTTCTCTCACATAATTTAAACGTACAGATGCTCGCTCACTCACGTATACTCTATATATAAGATGCTGAGTATTAGCGTACGTTTCTGAAACACTCACGATCTCTATGATTGGTTAATAATTTAAATCTGAGAGGTGAAATAAATTGGCGCTGAGTTTGTTAATCAAAGCCGTCATCTGTGACGATAGCATGGAAGTTCCTTCTATACGTGTAATACACAAGCAAGATATATATATCAACGTCGCTAGAGCAACACCTATAAGTTATATAGCAATTTGACATAATATTACATTGCATTGTTTTTTACTTTCTATATTTATTTTCACTTCTAGTATCGTGATATTAAAAATGGATTCCATTCAACTTTGATGTAAACAAGCAAAAAATGTATATAAACGTTTCGACGAATAGTGGATGCCCAACAATGGAAACAAATGTTTCAACATATATGTTCCGAGCACGGACAAGCACCTCAGTTCGACTTTTAGTAAGGCTTTTATAAGCTATTGACTGAACATTTTTGATTTTATTTATTTGCTCAATTTGCTATTTTCAAATTCATTTCAGACTTAATCTCCTGGCTTCAATCTGTCTGTACGTCAGGTTTTAGCTTTTTATCATTTCTACTTTGGAAACGATAAGTGGACAGATGAACAGGATCAGTTTAGTGGGTTACCTAACTTAAGATAACGTAAGGCAATACTTGTTTGCGGAATTTACGAACAAAATGAAAAACCTGCTGCTATCAAATATTCGGACAGGACGTTTATGAAAGCGTGGCGAAAAGTTTAGCTTAAGAGTCACGTCATAAAAACTCGCGGAAAGATTTGCTTACAATGATGTTGGAATTCAATTCATGATAAGACACATGAGGCATCCATTTTGGCCATGCACAATATTTATTCATATTTAATGTAGCTGGCTTTCTTCGCATTCAGATTCTTGATTAAACAATATTGAACCAAAGACTTATACTGTTTTTATCTTAAACCAAGGTTTACTTGTTTAAAAATAGAATATTTCCGAAGATGGAGTCGTTTACAGTAAATTTTGAAAAGTGTTCTACTTTAGTAACAAAAAGTAAAGACGCTATGACACGGCCGGCTGTTATGTACCCTACGTCGCCCTACAATTATTCTCGTAAGGATTTTTCAAAATAAGGCGTTATATGGAAAGTGGACGAAAAAGTGGTCCGATCCGAATTATTTTCAATAGCTATCGTCAATGAGCCAAGGCACGGAGATGTACCAAATGGCATAAAAATATTTTAGAAGTTGCGACCTCCGCGTTCTGCACAAAAAACAAAACGGACAGACGGACAGACAGGGTTAAATCAATTCAGAAAGTGATTTAGAATCGATCCATATACCAAAGAGTGGATCTATCTCAAATCCTTCCGAGTGTTGCATACATCCGCACAAACTAAAAATGCCCTTCTACGTCAAGGCTATAAAAACAGCGTACAAAATATTTTAATAGTATTCTGTGTTCCATTAAGAAGACTGTCTACATTAAAAAGACATCAAACATAAGTCATGCAATCAGTAATGGCCTCCTTACGATTTTTGACACCATTTACATTGTATTTTTCATTTTCGATAAGCAATCGCTAAAGGTGTCAATACCATGATGAACCAATCATATCTGTTCGTTTTTTTCACTTCACTCCTTTTTGCCATATATTTCATTAACGAATGGAAAATGTTTCACTATAGTCTATTGTAGGTAGGAGGGACAAATTTATTACGATTTTATGGTGCAAAATGAACATAATTTATATAAAAAATCTTTCCCTATGTGCGTTATATTCGTGCTAAAGGGGTGATACCGATTATGCTAAAAAATTGAAAATTGTTATACTTTTTAAAATGGAAAAAATACTACGTTAAGCACATAAAACATAAATTTCTTTGTAGTGAAAAACGAGAATAGGGCGAAGCAAAATGGTTTTCTATTAACACAAGAACGAAATAACGGCAAAGAGGGCGGACAAAGCTTTGTAAGATGAAAAAAAGTAAATAAATGGTAACAAGAGAAATAAATTCTTCACAAAGTTTATGGAGCTGCTTCAACTATACGCCCTAGAATTTGCGCAGCGTAATCTCGACTATAAAGGGGTATGCTGCGCCTAAACTTTTAACTGGCGACAACATTTTCTATTGCGTATGCAGATTATTAAAATGTGAATTCGTTCAACTTAACAAGAAATTCTTTTCTTTCTGTTGACAATTTTCTTTATTAAGTAATATAAACTCCATTTAACTTGATCATTATATATCAAGAAATAGGTGCTGATTCAGTTCAGTTTAATTTACAGGTTACTTCTAACCCCACTCTATTCGTAACCATTATCGGAGCATCGATGACCCCATGAAGATCGTAATTCACTTAGACAGTTTCGTGGCATTTTATAGAAAAATCGAAGTGATATTAAAGGGAAGGGATATTGGGGAAAGAATATGTTGGTGCAATCGCAAGTAAAATAACAAATTTTAGGTAAAATTCGATTTTCATTAACCTAACCTAATACATGCTTTCCAATGCCTCTCTAACATTTCCGTACCTTTCTTAAAGTAGGATTTGTCCAAACGTTCAAAATGCGCTTCTGTTTCGGTGTTAGTTATCTCATTGGACCCGTATCTGTTTATCTGGAGCTTTTTTATGAGGTTCGCGAGCAAGTGTGTTTGATGGATTCGATGTGCAGTTCGTGCAATTTTGCCACTGTTGTGATCGAGTTGTGATACGGCGCATCATCGTACTGAAAGAGCACCCTATGCTGTGTCCTTGATCCTTTGTGTCTTTTCAAGGTAGTCGATGGATATTATACCATGCGTAGCCCAAAAACGGGTGCCATTACCTTCACAGGCGACTTTTGAGGGAAAAATATTCTGATTTTTTCATTATTGTATGAGAACAAAAATAGCGTCTCTAAAATAATAGCGACATCTCCATGTAATCCCTCAATCCTATGGAATGGTGTGTTGTTCTTGATCAGCGTCAAATCCTGAGTTAAGAATATCTCACTGTCCTTGTGTGTAATGTCTGCGATAAAAGTTCTCCTGGGCATAAAAATCAAACTATCCGCTTCGACTTCATTGGAAGTTCTTGCACAAATATTGGTAACGAAAATTGTCCGCATCAGTCGAAGAACACGCTCACTGTGCGACGTAATCTGATAACATCTCTAAATTTGGCCATCTATTCTATAGATAATGTTTCAATACTTTGTGAAAACCAAAGTTTCAAGTTTGCTTTGCTCTCACGCTTAAATTAAATTTCGTCTTGTTAACTTCTCTTAATATACATGTAAGTAAATACTGCTAGCCTAGGGTTGCCTGTTATATCCTTGTAGCAAAATGGAAAATAAGGGGGTCTCCCATTCCAAATACTTCGTCTGATTGACTTTTTACGCAATTGTAGCAGACTGACAAGTACAAAGGAGAAGAAGATTGGACTTCCTTTCTCTTTCTTTCTAACATGGTGTATAAGTAACCCCAGATAGACTAAATGACCGAGAGGTTGAATCGGTCAGCGTGGGATCTCACTATTAATTACTACGAAATAGGAAATGGATAGGCTATAGAGGAAGAGAGAGACTTAATTTTCCATGATTACTCTTGAGATAGATTTATATCTTCAATAATAAATATAGTACTACACTATGCGGACTTTATTGTAACGAGGTTGGAAAAAAATGTTCAAATATTTGAGAGACGTTAAAGAGAAGGCTAGAACAACTTTCCGATACAGGACTAGGACGGACGCGAAACAAACCGGTTACATATATGCAGGCCACCGAGTTTGTAGAATTTCTTCCTCATAGAAAAGTTTTAATCGCCAAAGCCTAGCGGGGTTACAGAGTAGCGAGAGTTCACATCCCTCGAGTTTTTGTTTCTTTTTAAGATAAAAATGGTGAATATGGAAGATTCTGCCGCAGTCGTTTTCTTTAATTAAAATAATCCCTTTGATAAGTAGTATGATGGGAGACCTTCTCCCAAAATTAGTCGATTGCAGCAGGAAATTGTTTTCGCCAATAAGAGATTTCCTTTAGTTATGACACTATCTGTACAGTTAAGTGCTCACAGAACGGATAGATTAGTATAATGGACAAAGAAACATTACTTTTAGAAAAAAGCAGCACACCAGATGAGATTGTAACGTGGAAAACCAATTAAGGATAACATCTGCTTCGAGAAGAAGCCAAAAGCTTACGAGATAATTCCTTAATTTCATCTTTACTCGAGTCGTCGCAGCAACACTTCCTTTTAACTAATGTTGAGCTTTACACATCAACTGAAGTCAATTAAGAAGGCACGTTTTGTATCTATGATTTGCTGAACCGTAGCTAATACAGTGAGTGTTGCAAAAAGTGTTCGTTGAATGAAAACCACATCCAGTTACCTCTTACCCCTATGAAGCTTTGCTTTACATTTAGAAAACACAATAGTAGCGAGCTTTATTCCTTAAAATCTAGAAGTTTATATGCCTTTGCTTTGCAAATCTCCTGTTTTTACTTTATATTTATGTTTTTTTTTGCTTTTTTGTTTTTTCTGTTTTAATTGCAGACACACAAATCAAAGTATAGAGAGAGACCAAACAAATATCGCCAGCATAACAATTCATTTTATCATTGAATATCCGTAACAGAGAAACAGAATATCTGAATATGTGTATATATGTATATATATATACATATATATATATATATATATTTGCGATACAGATACACATGTATATTTATGCCTACACCTGATACGTTGATTAATTTAAAATTCTCTTTAAATGAATTTTTACACCATAAACCGTATGCGAAAGTAAGTCAAGCAAAGGCACAAATATACAGGACGCCAGACAAAATATAATACTCTACTGAATGTCGGTCTATGTAAATATTCACAATCGTATATATACATACAAATACACATATATACATATGGCTATAAACAAATAACTGTTTTCTATGTGAAAAATATATGAAGAAAAAATCAAGCAAAAGAAATTTTGTTCATCTTTGCACGACTTTTTGACACTTGTAAGCTGAACGAATGAAATTTCGACCAATTTTTGATTAATTGTGGGCGTGATACTTGACTAAGTTTCAATCATCGATCCTTGAGATGGTTTTGTTTAACATTTTTAGCAACTTACTTCACAGCATAGATCGTATAAGCTATGGAAAAAATTATACACCACTTACGTTTTTTTTCGCGTGTTTCTATTGTAAACGAGCTTCGATGGAAATCAGTTTCATTTTCAAATTTTCTAAGGAAAATAGATTAAGAATTTATGCATAAAGTTACATTTTAATCGAGTGTTTAGCGATTGCAAAGAGATTAGTCGATGACCAACGGACAGACAAGCACGATGGAATTAAAGTTGAGTGCTTCGCTGATTAAGGGTAAAGACTTTTTTGGGAACCGGGATGTTATATGTGATATAGCAGGTATGTAAATATAAAACCGGAATTCGCCTATAATTGCCTTAAGAGGCCGTACATGTCTTAAGTTTCTCGTTTTATTTTGTTTATAGCTCGAACATCTGACGACTGTAAGCAGTCGTATTACTAAAACTTGTCGCAACGGAAGCATACTTTTGCTAACAACGAAAATGTCTAGTTTCGTGTCAAATGAAAAGCATTCGCCAATAGGAATTTTTCTTTACTTGAACGATACAAAAGAAGATCTTATTTGCATCGCATTATAACTAGCTGTCTGTTTTACGAATCCCAGGCTTTCAAATTTATAGGTACATCCAGGCGTATCATTTCCATCAGTTACGAGACTGAATCACTTTAGCAAGAGGGCGATATTTTGTGTTTGTTGGGACCAAACGAGTATAGTCGGTTATAAGCTGTAAATGTCTGGTGAAACAGTTACCACCGAATGCTAGCGACAACAAACATTCGACTTGAGCCGCTCGTTGGTCAGAAAAACGAGCGAAATACCAAAAAAAGGCAACACAAACGTATAAAGGCGTTCCGCTTTGCGATAAGTTGGAAACACTCAACTGGAAATTAGCAGCCCATACGGTTTAGCTATCAAGCTCGCGTCCTTCCGGTTATCACTTCTTTGCGTCGATAGGATACGCATTTGCTAACCAGGGTCTCATTTCCTATAACTATGTATGAAATTGATTCAAAGACTGTTCTGCCTCACGACAACAGACAAGTGGGCAAAGTATATAGATAGCGACAGCCAATATTTCCAATAAAATATATTTTACCATTTTCGTATAATAAACGTTTAGTTTTCATAGAAAAGTTCCGGTTTCATAATGACGTGGTTGGTACACTCATGCTTCGGTGATGGCCATGACACGTAAAGGAACTTGAATGGATAGCTTCCTTGCGATTATTGGTTTGCTTCTCATTGTTGAGAGAAGTAAAAATTGGAAAATTTCAAAGTTTCAGATTAATTGGAAGAGAGTCGATAATCCAATCACAAAGTTTTAAGATAACTGTGTATTCAGATATCTGATGGATAAATGCTGTAACGACTGCTTGCTTGATTGTTGTGGCGGAAAGGATTTCAAAATTTTCGATTTTTTTTTACTCTTCAGCAGCTTTTCAAACATTGTGATAAGCAATTTCGATTTAAGCTATGAAAATCAACTGAAATACCCCAAAGCACATATGAAGTTAGAATTTTCTCTAACCCTTTGCCCGACGATAACATTAATGCACGGATTTAGTTCATTTTGAATATTTCGCTATACTTTGTATGCCATTGCTACGGTATGCTAATTAATTACCAAAGGCATGACGAACTTAACATATCATCGTCCTCGGGCGTTGGGTATAAAAATCAACCGAAATATCTATGTAATGCATGCAAGGTGCGACGGAGACAGCGGGAGCGTGAGAGAGAGAGAGAGAGAAAGAAAGGGAGATAGGTAGAGAAATATGGAGACAGAAGGGCACTCATACACGCTTGGAATTTGTGAATAAGGTTTTCATGCCACATCGACGTAGACGTACAAAGAGTAACAAGTCCATTTGTACTGTTGTTGCAATAACAAATGTACATATGTAATTGTTGTTGTCTATTGTAACTACCGTATTGCTACTGTTCGTTCGTTTGTATCCCCAGAGTATCTGCTGCTCTGCTGTTCTACGGTGTGCGTTCGTATTAAAGGTTTGTCTCTGAATTACTGTTTCTACCTTATGACTTAATTTGCCAAACGTGTGGAAAGTATATTGAATGTGTATCTGTGTATCTGTGTATGGGCGCATGTATAAGCTGGCAGATCCATTAACACATTTGCATAAATATTCATATATGCATGCATGTCAGGCAACACACGATTGTGTGCACTACCTTTGTCTGTTGTAACCAGTCGAAGATTTACATATTTTTTTTTTATTTTTTTCTATTTTTTGTTTTTTGTTTTTGTTTTTTGGGTGAGGACCAGTCAGGGGACAATAAGGGCATAATAACACTTAAAAGCATATAAAAGAGGAATTTTTGCATAAAACTCAAAGACAAAAATTTTGTTTGCATAATTATCTTTCGAATAAGATATACATTTGTAGATGTGTAGATGTCTGTGCGCGTGCTTCTGTCCAATCGCAATAGAAGAGAGTTGTTTTGCTAATAACTCTTCTCAACTCTTTTTTTTTTTTTTTGTTTTTTCATTTATTAATTAATGGAAGTATGAGGGAATTTATAGAATTTATTTTTAATACTTCCGCAAATTTACTTATTACTCATACGTCCCGGTGAACAATTTAATTTTACTAAAATCTTTCACTGAGTGATTTTCTAAAACACTTCTTAACGGGTAATGTTTCTTGGTGTTGTTGTTACTTTTTCTTAAGCATTTAACTTTTATTCTAAGAAGTCGTTGTATTTCCTCAGTTTTTTCTTCTCTTCGAAGTCATTTTGTTTTTTCTAAATTAAAGAAAAAAAAAAGATTAGAAGTTTCTGAAAAAAAATATGGAACAAATTTTTGCCTTAGATGGCATGCAACGACATCTTCAATCACTTTAAACAGCAATGTTTTCGCAGATTTACAAACAGGTACTTTTCCTTCCAACAAGGAGCGAAAGCCTCTCTCAACTATTACATCCTAAAATCCTCAAATCAATATTTTAGATTATCATTTGTAATCCGCGTACCATCAATGCACATGTCATCAAACCATAAATCATCACATCATTTAAGACCATAGATGCAGAAATCTCAAAAACTTGGTATCCTTAAACCTTGCAACGATCGATCAATTACATAAAAGATAAATGTTTTTAACCGCTTCTACAAATGTCACTACCCCGTTGTTCCTATTGCAAGAAAAGTAAAAATACTGAAGTGCCAAACTACAAATATTCGGCATATGATAGTTGTCCGCCATCCGCCATTTGTTCGCTGTTTTTATCTATTGAGCATTTTCATATTATTTATCATTTCGAAGCCGCTTATCATCTCGAAGTTCTAAGTCTTTTTGCTATTTCTTTGAAGACTTCCGACCGATAACCATACACGAATTAAAATTGTTCGTTATGCAACATTCTCAACGTGCGTTGAACGTAAAGTTCAATTTTTCGAGACAACGATTTATTTAGAAAACGAGCGTAAGCTATTAACGCAATGAGAAGACTATGACTACTTTTAAAGCACCAACTTTGGAATTTTAAAATCAAATGGCGCTCCCACTTTAGCAATTAAATCTCTGTAAACTATTCCCAATCTTGGTTAACGTAACATCCTGCGTAGATTTAGCCATGTCCATCTGCCTGTGTGCATATAGAGCTGTGTGTGCGATCATCTTCTTTGTTTTGTTATGAACGTAGGAGGAGCGCACTGCCAACTAGGGGCTTCACGACATTTGGCGTAAAACCATTCCAAAACCCCTTTCGGATTACTTCGAAATGGACCCTTACGCCCTTGCATGTCATTAGGGGTTCAAACATTGCCTTCATCTCATACAAAAAACTGGCGCATTTCTTTCATCTTTTCGTGTCCACCAGCATGACCGCTATCAGGTTATATGATGTGATTTCTATTTCCAAAAATCTGGAGCGCTTACTTCTCAAATATGTCCAAGCCAAGAACAGATGAAAACGGTATGGCACGCATTGTCGTTCATGTTCTGGCACAGATTGCATGTGTAGTCCGCTCGTAGATTGAAACCACAGAAATAATTCGAGATATTTCCAAGGCTAATCAAAACTTGTATGCAACTATTTGTCTATCCGTCCGTCCATTTATCTATGTTTTGGCCCGTTTTTATGTGTTCATCTGTCTATCGGTTTTCTGGCTGTACACTCTGCTTGGCGTCTGTTTTTGAAACGCTCACATATGCCAAAAATTGAGAGAAAAAGCTGAAACTTGATTTGTGTGATCTTTCCATAACAATACTCGCAATAACACAACTAAGTCTAAATAATATTTTTTTTCCAAATAGTAAGGCGAATCATCTCTGCTTAATGTGTAGAACGCGAACCGAAATAGATTCTCAGCTATTAGCTATAACATGGTTCCGCAGATCCCAGACCAGGATGGATAGACCATTACATTACAAAGTCTTCGACTTTATGACATTCACGGTTAAGTCAATTAAGTTATAGTTCTCGTTATATTGCCTGCACAATTTACGGATGGAATGATTGTTGCCATAGTTTGTTCTGTAGTGGTTTGTCGGTCTAAAAGCTTACAAAAATTTCAAAGCTAAGTGTGAAAGTGTGAGAGATTGTGGCTACCAAGGATTCGCTCTGTTATCTAATTCTTAGTACAATTAAGTAATGATCTCATGTTGTAGTTACAATTGAACGGTTCATCATGACTATAGAAGTGAATTATGCAATGCTTTCGCCTGAAGCCTCATTAAAAAGCATACAATCAAGGTTCTTCATGCGTTAACTACTATTTTTAGACCGATACATAAATACCATGTAGGCTAACAAATGTTCAGAACAGCATGTAGAAAAAGTACCGCATCATCCACAATGCGAAAGTATCGATGTTCGCTTTCATCAAAAGAGAAAATCTTGTGCAACACTTTTATCAGTTTGCAAAATGCAAAATGTTGTTTTGAGTAGCATAACACACAATACTGCGCTTTGCTACACATTGTGAGAGATCGTAAGCTTTATCGTAAAATATATATAATTAATTTCGTAGAGAGGTTTTTTTAACGGAATCATTTTTCATACAGCGTTACATACCACTGCTGCGTGTTAAATTGCGGATGATATCAGTATAGGGCGGCTCTGCATCCCTATGTATACCCTCCTGTACGATTGTGTGCTAAAGTAAAACATAGAAAATGTAATTTAAATTATGTTTATAGCTTTGTGTGCTGACTTTTTTCCGTCTGTGTTTACTTTATATGCATGTGTTTGTGTATTTAAAAGTTTCGACTGATGTCGTGTCATGACATTTTATTAAGTTGAAATAGACGACTTTAAATAAATCCCTGTCTTGTATAAACGTGTAAGAGTAAGTCTACATATGTATACAGCGACTGGCAGCAGTCTTTTTTGATATGCTTTACCGTTTTTCTTTTTTTCATTCTTCTATGCCTTAGATAAAAACTTCCTTTTGCTTTACTGCTACTGCTGCTGCTGCTGCTGCTGCTGCTGCTGTTGCTGCTACTGCTCCAGCACAACTAAGTCACTAGTGTACTTGCTTAAGCGTTTACATTTGTGCTCGTGTTCATGTACACGGCAAAGGAGTTTTTCCGGTTTGTCGGCCCGCATGAGGGTTCCTTCGTTCTTAAAGAGCACAATAACAGGGAGCAAAAGAAAAGTGTGCTGCTTTCTTTCTCCTGTTTCTTAACAAAATATTGTGTACAACATTTTATGTTGATTAATTGTTTCGTTTTAATTTAAAGTGCTTAAGCTTTCTGTTTTTTTCTTTCTTTCTTGCTTGAAACACTAAAGGCAAACACACATATACAAATTTACACATCTACCATCCATCTGCTCCGTGTACTCCTTAAACATGCATATTAATGGAATTTATAATAGTTTGTAGTTGTGTGGCTGCATGTCTTCGAATATCTTAACCTTTTTCTTTTCTCTTCATATTTAGCGAAAAACTTTAGGAATTAGAAACACAGTGCTGTAGAAGCCTTATATGAAAGAGTCTGCATTATTCACACATATACATGAATTATTGCTTTATTCATTTATGCTATCAATGAAGAACTCATTTATTATTCATAGTCAAAAAGAAAACAAAATAAAGACAAAAAAATAAGACTTTTTTAATGGAATTTTAAAATGGTCAAGCGGCGAAGACCTATTGGAAAACAACTGACTTAGTAAAAGCCTATAACCGCGTAAACTAAAAGTATTTGAGGCAAATTAGAAATCAACTTGTTTTTCAGGTGAGGAAATATAAGGCTTGGACACATTAGCAAGCGTAAATCCGGAAACTTTGTAGAGTTACAGTTCTCTACACTCAGTAATTTGAAATAACTGTACCCTACACTTCTTGTGATGAAAGGATATATTAAATTTGTACGAATGTATGCAACACGCGGAATGACGTGAGATTGACTCACATTTTATTTCCCTGATCGATAGGGAAGGAGATTTTAGCCCTATCTGACGGTCTGTCTGTCCTTGTGTCACACCCACAGGTCGCAATTTTGCATATTACATAAGTCCGCACCAGATTAATATACCCTGTGCCCAAGTGCTGCAGGGTATAAATACTGTGCACTGTTTACTTTAACTTACCGAAAGTCACAAAAGGGTAAACGTTGCCTTTAGTCCGCTTGTTAATACTTTTACGGCTGACAATATCGTAAAAAAAACTGTTTACCTTGAATTTCGCTGTGCTTTTGATAGATGACAGTTCGTATAATGTGGCAACTTAAGTCTTCATCGTATTAGTTTTGCTTCTTTCGCCTGAATGAATATCGTACCCGGAGACACTGTAGTGCGCTGAATAAAACTATGACTTCTTCATTCAAAAAAACTCTCTGTAACCTATACGCATCTGTATAAATTATCGCACTCCTGCTTAGTTCGAAAGATTTTTAAACAGTAAACGTTGCTTCGTACGATTTGCGAGTTGTTTTAGTTCACTTCTATCAAAAGCATGCGGAAAATTTCATCCTTCTGTTTTAATTTTTTGTCGCTTCCAAACTTCTAGTACTAGATGAAACAGATGACGCTAAACGTTGTTGTTCTCGCTTTTTCATCGAAAATTATCCATTCAGTGCATTCATATTAAAATTTCGCTTCGTTCGTGAGCAACCCAACTGTGTTGTTAGTGTTGTTTAAATCAATTCTTCCCCTTTGCATTCCGGGACAGAGTGATCGAAAAATTCATTTTAAGCCCAACAATCGTGTAAAAAACGGCAGTGTCTGTGCTGAAGCATGCACATCCAACAAAACCATACGAACCCTGAGCTTAATTGGTAAGGTGCTTGTATAATACGATGAGCAAAAATACCTATATTAAGAACTGTTTTAAGGATGAAAAGCTGAAGTCAAACAGCAATCGAGAACAGGGTGTAGGGATGTTTGCTTTCTCCGAGTGTTTTTTATATCTTATTAGTTAAACTCGACGACTGGATATTAAAAACTAAAACTTTGGTCCTACACTATGCAAAATTCCTCGCAAGCGTAAGCAAATCGAACCAGTCTACACTTACTCATGTAATGACTTTTCAAAATAAGAAGTGGGTCGAAAAAATTGTCCAATCCGAAGCATTTTTGTCAGTGTAACGACTTTCATCAGAATATCTCGAAACTTGCGATTTGTAGGCTGAAAACAAGAAAGCTGTACCGGTACGCTTAAATCAAATCAAAAAGTGGTTTCAAAGCGATCGGGACAATAAAAGACGGTTTTATCAGACGGACAATCGGACTTAATACATCCTTGTCCCACGAGTGGTGTGGCTAGTTTCAAAACCATAGGGGGTATCCGAGACAGGGAGAGAGGAAAGGAGGCAGGGAAAGAACTCAAGCGGCTAAGAACTCAAACTGTCATTAAAGGCCACTGCTAATATCAGTGGAAACCCTTTTTAAATTCGATATCGTTATATAGTGTTGTGGAAGCTAAGAAAATACACTAAGGGTGCGAATGTCGAGCACAGCGCGAAATTGATCAGGCTGCCAAAAACATCGCTATGCTATATGAGAATAATTCAATTATCTCGATCAACTTATCTTTCATCAAAATTTTTCTTTTCTTCTCTTTCTTCTTCTATCCTGTTTTTATAATTTGCATTCTTTACGGTAAGAATATATTTACTTACCGTGCACACGCTCAGAAGAACTTAAGAGAGGCTCCATTTTTATTATGTCCATCGATTCAGAAGCATGTCTGGCCATCCGTCCGTGTGATGAGTCTGGCTGTTTTCTTATTGAGGGGTCGCAACCGGCTTCTCTATCCGCCTTGTTTTCTTGCGTTCACCCTATAGGCCGGAATTTTTGGCATATTTTGATCTAAAGATGAATCGCTGAAAACTTGCAAATGGATTTCATTGGACAAGTCTCAAGATAATCTGCCATATGTGTTACATGGCAAATGTTTTCTATTTTTAAATTTCTCGATAAAAATTAGGGGAAAAAAATATTTTGTCATTATACATGAGTATGGGAAACTTGTATGCAACGATCTGTTTGTAAGCCTTCAACGAGTTTTCACGAAAAGTAAGTTCTCATATGGCTACCAAGTCTGCTCACGTTTTTAACCCCGCCTTTAGATTGTAGAAGTCGAGTGCTGAGCATTTAAAGATCCTTCTTGTGCGACTAGAACGTTTTAATTTATTTTCTCTCTTTCTTTCCGAGCGTTTGCAAGAACGGTCGTTAGATGACAAATCGACTCACATCTGCAAGTGGCCCGTGTCCTGAGTGTGTTGTTATTAGCAAAGAAAGAAATTGAAGTAGACCCGGTTACTTTATTGGTTCGATCAATGTAATATGCCTACATAGGGCGTTATAAGTTTTTCAAGAAACTACTGTTTTCATACATGTATGCACATGCCTTCCCTTTTGATACTGCGTTCGACGAACCTAAAAAGCAACTAATCTTCGCATCCAAGCATACTACTTGACTTACAAGTATGTCTCTCTCATAAATGTTGCACAGACACTTCTTAAATAAACACTTTGTTTTAGTCTAAGGCAACATATTGTTCAAAAGAGGTAAACTGTAGTCTTACAAAAAATTTAATCCTATCTTTGCAAAAATAAACAAACGAAAATCTGCAAGTGCATGAGAGAGGAATCTGGCAGAAATTCGATAATAAATTCTTTTATGAATAGTTTTTAAGCCGATTTTTGAAATGACTTTCGCATACAGAATCTAAATCATGTGCACATTAGTGAATAGTCTGCTGCTCGAAGTTAAAGAACAATGATGCAGTATCAACAGCGGCATTCACATTCATGCAAAGTAAATTTTGTTTTTTTTTTTTTTTTGTTTAAGTTTTCTCTATTTGACATTTCCACGTATGCACATAAGCAGAAAGAATTGTTGTTTAATGTACATCAGCATATATATGCTGTTGGCGTTTGTATTTAATGCGCTAGTGAACAGTAAACGGATACCGACTGATTTGTTATTGTTGCGAGGCAACAATATTTGTCGCTTTTTAATTTTTGTTTTTATTTTCAATACTCTTTTAATTTTTTAAAAGCATTTTCGATCGAATCAATAATTAACACTTCATTTGATATCCTATTAATGCTTAAATGGAAGAAAACAAATTAATGGCTTTTAAATCGCAATCACTAATAAGCAAATGTCGTATTCCATGCAGTTTCTGTATATGGGTGTAACCTATATTTTGCAAGCACAACTCGCTTGGGTTTCAATAGTTGATAAATTGATTGATTAATACGAGATCATCATAGGCATAAGTTCTATTACTCTCGCTTTCGTTACGCCCTACACCAGTTGTCGTACAAGGGTGTATTAAGTTGATGTGAATGTAGGCAACACCCTTAAAGACTTGCGAATCATTTCTGAATCAGTCTGCTCTCGTCTGTCATTCTGTCCGTTGCGTTTTCTCTTGCTCGACGGCCAATCCACAAGTATCGAGATATTTTGTCGAGCTTTGGTACACAGACGTGCTCAAGCTTAAGTCGAGAATGCATCCTATTGCGAATGGTTCAGACTACAAAACTGAGTAAATTGATGTACTAGAGCTGTACCCTTAAGTCGTTTCATTTCCTTTCGCGGATGGGTTTTATAGTAATTGGCATTTTTTTCTGTCTGTCTTTAAAATGACTTGTTATACGAGCTTACTATAGTTGTATACAACATCCATCTTTTGTTACGTGGAGTCCATGCGTAAAGGAAGAGGCGCAAGCCATTCGTCACTTTCATGCTTTATATATATTTTTGAAAGATCCAATTAAATTTTATTGATTACTGCGAGACAAAAAACAAGAGAAAGCTCTTTAAATATTATCTTCTCTTGTTCATAAACACACACATACACACATGCCGAAATAGCTGACAAGTATAAAGGAAATTAACATTTATGGTCAATTGTCCGTAGTACTGCACTACTAGAGTAAGTAAATTTATATGTAGTTTATGGTTAAAAGATTTCTACCAAAGCCGCTTCATTACCATTATTTAATTAACTTGCTATGAGTTAAAAAACGCCAAAAAAAAACGAAAAAACAACAACGCAAATATTGTAAAGATGAAGCAAATTTACATAAAAGAATTTAACTCCAATATTTACTTGAAATAAATACGAAAAAATTTTTATAAAGCCTTTGTCGGTTGCATCTCGATGTTTATGCCTGCATGTATGTATGCATGTATATGCGTACATTTAAACACCAATACGTGTAATGAAACGTTGTTACATTGTTATTAACATTTTAATCCACGGCACTTACAGGATATTAATACTGCCGTTTAATAAAGACACTTTGAGCGCACATATGCAAACTGCAGACAAATACATACTTAAATGAACGCAGACACATACCCATATACATACATCTATGAATACTTTGCACATACCTCATATGTGAATGTTCACTTTGTAAATATTACAGAAAAAAGACAAAAAAAAAAAAAAACAATATTTCAAAATAAAAAATGAAGAACACAAAGTAAAGTGAAAAGTTTGTAAAAAGATGAAAAAACCATCATGAAAAAGTTTATTTGTGAAAGTATTTGTATAAAATAAATTTTAACATAAAAGCAAATTGAGATACTGAAGGTATACACGCATTTAAGCATGAGTGTTTGTGTGTGTGTGTATGGAAATGTGTGCATGTGTGCATGTGTACGCAAATTGATAAACCACCAATTGTGGCGATGAAATTGCTTCATAAAAAGAGCACATATTGCCATATGTTCCGCATGGTTTTCGCAAACTTTCTTTTTGCATTCTCATATCCACTAAGAGAAGATAAGTTCATTATATAGTTTGTAAGGTTCAAAGATAAATTCGAATACGTGGCCAATTCACTCGTCCATATCTGTCTTTATCTATTCGTCCTACAGAACGCTGAAAACTTCCACGTATTGAAATGGAGCGTAAAATCTTATCACTTGCCTTGCCAGCAAGTCGTACAAGATACACAAAGTGTCCAAGCGCGGAGTACTCGATAAATCTCAGCAACTATGAAGAGCTTAAATTTAAAAACAAGTAAACAACCATTCTACCGTTCATTATATGACCGCCTTTTCAAATAAGTATTTATGCTAGAAGTGGTTCGACCCGAAGCATTTTTTTTCCCTCTGGCCAAAATATGTCAGGGTACCAAATTTCATCGGAATATTTCAAAAATTACGGCCTATTATTGAACACAAGTAAACAAGACGGACAGACGGACAGACGGACAGAAAAATGGACTCACTTTCTTAATCGATCGATAAAATAAAAGTCATACACACAAAAAATAGGGCACAATTAAGGTACACTGGATCAGTTAACGATCTTTATTGCTTTCTGGCCACCGTTTAACATAAAATGTCGCGTAAGAATGAGAGTCTAAGTGCATCAGTTTCTCACCATGCTTAAGAATTAGAGGAACTCTTAATGGCGTATTCCCCCGACTACTTGCTTCATGCAAAGTTCAATTGACTCAAGAGCTGGGGCTTAGTGACCACGCGCAGCAATTAGAGTTTACTAAGGGAATTATGGAGCAAGAGCAATAGTTCATTTTTCAAACTGAACTACACGACTTATGCTCCAATAAAGCCTTAGAGGTTAATTTTCCGATATGTCTTTCCCTACATAAACTTACACAACTTTATGAACCAAAAAAATGCGTACAAGTTATGCTATTTGTGGTGCAAGGTTACATTAAGTTACCTTGCAGATATGCACAACATCCAGAAGGACTTGAGATAGAACCATCTTTTGTTATCGGAATCACTTTCTGAATCGATCTAAGCTTGTCCGTCTATTTATCCGCCTGATGTCTGTCCATACAGGCCGCCATTTTTGAGATGTGAGACACGGTCGTGTTCTGGTCCAACGACAAACGAAATTGAAAACAGTTTGGGTCGAACCACTTTTTCGACTGCTTCCCATACAAAGCGTTGTTTGGAAGTGAATAAGGGATTAAGTGAACTTGTGGAGCATGTTTAATAATGGGTCCACTGTAGTGCAGTCGACATGCATTTTCAACACCAACATCAACTAATGCTTATGAATAAAACGGCATTTAAAACTAAATGTGCTGTAACTTTATTAAGAGAACGTTAATAGATTTCCAATCCTTTCTGCTGAAATACTTTGCGGAGTGTAGATCGTGGTAATTTTAACATTAGTTTCGCGGTAATGGAAGAATAGTGTTGATGTGTTTATTTTAAGTTTCCATACTGTAAGAACACATCGCTGAACAAAGTTCAATTTATTTATTTACTTTTTTCCAACACAATGACAATAATGGGAACCGCGAATGACAACAAGTTAGTAGTTAGTATTTGGCTTTCGGACGGACAATACATGAGTTTGTTAACATCATTAGTGTAACTGAAAGCGCATTGAACGCATGTTATACGAGGGAAGAACATTGCGACAAAAAGTTTGCGGGAAAGTAACGTCTTTTCCTTAAGAATCAGATACGTGACAACTCCTCTCTCTCTCTCTCTCTCTCTTTCTAGCAAAATAGTTATACAAAGCAGACACTTCTAAATATTTGAGACAATAATTGAAAGGAGTCAGAAGCAAGTAAGGATGGAAATCGACTGGCATAAGATGTAAGGAGAAAAGAGATGGAATCGTGGTTTTCGCTTGTGAATAACAACACCAAAGACTAAGAATAAAGGGAGTTCTTATCGCTGGTGATGAAAAACCGGTACATTGTGATAATTCAAACTTTAAGAAACCATGAACATGATCTTCCATATGGGCAGCCAAGCCAATATGGATGCCTCTAAACTAAGATTTTATGTAAGAAGGAAGCTGAAGAGGTTAGCTTCTCTCAAGGGAAGAACAGAAAAACCCGTCGACGTAGAACATTAGGGCCAATGGTTGAAACAACTGAAGCGAACGTTAAAAGATAAACGAATTTTGGTCCTTAATATGCTAAATCTTTCAAGGATACGCTTAAAGTAATAACCTTCAATATGCCCCTCCCACCTGCAGTCTCCTGTCGATCATTTCAACCAATTGATAATTCGAGACGTGTCTGAATAGCGCTTTCTCTCTTACACTAATACCAAACAACACGATTCTTAACAGAGTTTCTTTGCCACAGAATTAATAAGCTTGCGACAAAGATAGCAAATGGACAGACAATAATGCGAATAAAAAGTATTTGCAAGCTTTAGCAAAAAAAATTGCTTAAGACTTAATTATTGGCCCATTAAATGTTGCATATCAAGGATACGCCCCAAGTGGAGTATAACTTGCCAAATTATCTTCCATTGCGTACTCTCTCCCCTATACTTTTCTGCCTTAATCTCTCGCTGTGTCTCTACTTTAAATATCCGCTATTATCGACAGTCTAGAGGTTTTTCTTTGTACATGCTTCGATACGTGCATGTTTACTATCGGACTCATTTAAATGTAAATTAAAATAAAATTGTAATTCAGCTTGAGTTGCTCTCGAGTCCAGTGGCTATTTTCGTTTAACGTCGACGCATGCATATAAATATTGAACATATGTGTGCTTATGTGCATTTCAATGTACAGGATAGCGAACTGAAAATCCTTTGATATTTCATTATAAGAGCCCTAGTTTTTTCGGCTTTTAATATATGCGCATGTAGACGTGGTCAACATTTATAGACTTAAATTTACACTTGCATACGCGCATACATATGAACGTAGAAATTTTGTATGGAGTAGTTTCATTCATGACGTTTGACTTTCAATGCAATTAAGTTCACTTTTACGATTAAGTTACTGATAACTATGTTGCACACGCACCAAACATCCAGAGAGCAAACAACGAAAGTAAAGAAAACATGAATATCAACATGAATATATTTACACGAACAATATCAATATGATGGCTTTTGTTGTGGGCTACCATATGTATAGTAATGTAACATTTTTCCGTTCATATATATACATAGGCGTAAAACCATAACTTTAAAAAAATTTTTCATATGGAAAATTTTTGGCTTTCAATAACAAATAATGTAAAGAGAAGCCTGAACAAACTTTAACAGAACGTTTCGGAACAGTTTAAAAAAAAAAAAAACCAGTAAAAGAATTGCACTAAATACCCTACACAGCCCTACAGTTATTCATGTGACGACTTTTCCAAATTAGGCGAAGGGCGGAAAATGATCGGAAAAGCGTTCGGATCCGAACCAGTCTCGATAGCATTCGTCTTTAGGCCAAAACACGTCGGTTTACCGAATTTCATGGGAATATCTCAAAAAATTCGGCCGGACAGAAGGACGGACTAGCTTAGAACAACTTTCTGAATCGATCGGTATAATAAAATGTGCGTCTATCGCAAGTCCTTCTCTATATTGTATAGTTTCGCATTTTCTCAATATCCGCTTGTCCTTCCCACAAGTGGTGTAGAGCCTTTTGCCTTAGGGAAATGTGCTTTACCTGATCATATAACTATCTATACGTAAATGTATACAGGCTGGATTACTTTATGTGGATGGAGTTCATACTTGATCATTTAGTCATTATGAATAAAGACGTGAAACAATACTTGATCAATGAATATCAAAAGCGTTTTTTTATTACTGGAAATTTCCTCACACTGGAGATCAATTAAAAATATTGTTCTCGTTGTAAACGGCCTTCAAAATAAGTCGTTGGTTTTAAATCCACCCCTTCGTTAAATGTTTCGTGTTAAGTGTTCTAAGATCCTTTAAAACATATCAAAAATCTGCTCTTGAGTAAATTCGTTAAAATTGCTTACAACCCACGTTGTATATTGTAACTTTTCGCCATAAGTGTACACTATATAGTAAATGGTAACCATAAATTTCTATTTTAATTTGTTATAACATCAAGTATTGTTTCTTTTTTTATTTACGTTTGTATTTTCTATTTTTGTTTAGTTTTCCTCATCGTTTTGTTATTATTTCAATATCGTTCAATTACCAATTACTTTAGCATAGACGCGAACCAAATGTGAATATAGCCTACCTTTTAGTAAAGACAAAAGTGTGGGCTAACTTCGCGTCAGTGTTATTTAAGCTTCGGGTATATTAGAACAGTCACTGTTCTTCGCTCGCAAGGTTTTAGCCACTCTATCAAAGCTCTAACAAACTGGCTGGTGTATGCTTTAGTGTGATAATTTATACAATTGCGTACAACGCTAATTTGTTGCACATCCTACAATACTAATTGCAATCGCTCTTACCGAACGTGTTATATACATACAAATACACATATATATAAATACATATACATATATACATATAGATTCACAAATAGATATATATACAAATCTACATACACATATGCATATAAATATATACGTATGTACACATATCCATATAGGCATATGCATATATACATACACATATACATACACATATACGTATATATATGCATACATATATATGCTTAAGATTGCAATGTGCTATTTATTGATATATGTATATGTAGAGGTTAGACATATCATTATGACTAGATCCCTTAAACATTAAGCGTTATGGTTAAGCTTACAATTTGCTTTTTACTGATGTAGATTTTCTTTGTAACATCTTATGATTTTCGTTTCATCTTCCGATCTATTAATCAAAAACAAATTGAATGAACTTGAAAACGACGCAATCATGTTTTTTATATTTATCATAATATAATAATATTTTTCGATTGCACGCATGTTCCCTAAAAACATCCATTTTTCATAACCATCAGCAAAGGATAATATGTACATGTATTTATTGTGTCGGAACGTTTGTAACTACCAGAAGGAAGCTTCAAAGGCCCCACAAAGTATATATACTTTTTATCGGTATCACATTCTGACTCGATTTAAGAAGGTCCGTCTGTCTGTCTGTGTAATGTTTATTGTAAAGATTCTCCTGGTCACAAATACTAAATTATCGATTTTAAATTTGGCAAAAACTTTGGAAGTCCTTGCACACAGGTTGCTATTAAATGTGGATCGAATTGGTCAGAGGATACCCCACAGTACGATGTAAGCTAAGAACACTTCCGTTTCCCAATAGAAAGAAAAAATTAGTTTTTTGCCCACTGTAGCACTTGCACGAAAATGAAAAAAATCGACCACGCCTACTCAATCATCATTTTCATTCTTTTTCAAAACCATTGTAATGCGCGGACGCAAATTTAAAGAAGCCCATAAAGTGTATGCCTGGCCAGTTTCAAATTCGAAATGCGCCGAAGTATGCCCGTTCGTTCATCTGTCCACTCGTCCGTTTATGCATTTACGTAGCATCTGTGGTAAAAATTCTTCCGTTCGCAAAAAGGTAGTGCCGACAAACTTGCAAAAGGGTTTGAAAATGACCGACACTTTTCAAAAAGAACATGGTTACAACAGCCACACCTCTTTATAACAAAAACTGTAAACACCTTTGCTTTCCGTGTTTTTTGTTTGTTACTCATAAACTGCAACACATACATGATGTAAATTTCGACTTTTAGTCTGACATTGAAAAAATGAACCGCGCCCACTCATTATTATAAGGTACGAGAATTTAATTCTCCTCCTTTTCTCTAGAACCAGAGCGATGGGTACAAAAGATACGCTCACAACCGAAAATAATTTTCTTACTTGTTCAACTTTAACGCTGCCATATATAAATCAAATTTTTCTCGAGCTAAAAATGCTTTAATAAGAGAATTTTCACAAGTCAAGTTGCTTTTCACTTTCAGTTTTAATTTTTAGAAGCATAAGTGCTTTTTCAACTTTTTTTATTATTTTTATTTTTTTATTTTTGGGTTTTTATTTTATACTAAAATCTACATAAGTACATTTAACCGTAAATGCTTATATAATCGCGTATATATACGTGCGAGCATGTAATACCGTATATATATATATATATATATGTGCTTATAATGGTTTTATTTGGCGGAATATTGTGGTTGGCAGTTTTATCTCTTTGGCTCTATACAGTATTATATCACTTAGTCATCGCACCTGGTAACGATTTACAAAAAAATGAAACCGCTCGCACAACACAAGGGATCGCAATAAATTGCTTTGAAATACTGCACAAACAATACCACCAATATTGATTGCATCTCTATGCGTGCATGTGGTCGCCATAAACGCATCAATGGAGTTTTAAAAAATAATATTTTTTTTTTAATATACAATATTACATGCATTACATTGCTATGCTTTATTAAAAATTTGAGCAGTAATCACGTCCTATGAGTGGATTAAGACCAGACAACAGTCGGTTGTCTCCTAAAGTTAAAAAAAAAAAAAAATACCTTATAATCTCTCAATAATAAGTTTTTGATTTATTTTCCTTTTTAAATCATCGCGCATTGTATTCGAAAAATAAAAAATAAACATTACATAATTAGGGAGATTATTTTTTCATATTTTTTTTCCACTCAGCAAACCGTGTGACGTGATAAGCCTTGTCGTTGCCAACAAGCGTTAAACATATTTTGCTGATAATTGATAATTCTTTATTTTTATTTTATTTATCTCTCTCTCACTCTCTATCTCTATCTCTCTATCTCTCTCTCTCTCTCTCTCTCTCCCTCCCTCTCTCTCTTTTTGTTTTATTATTAATGAAATTAATTAATAATGTAATTGGCATATATTGGACACGCTCATGCACAGAGTTTTTATGCTCCGATACGCCTTAAATATGTAACGATGTAAATAATACAAAAAAATAAAAAAAACATCAGATTTTAAAGCAAAATAAAATTGCAAAAAGGAAACGAGAAACGAACGAACTATTGCAACTTCTTATTTCTTACGTCCGAAAATATGATATACATCCATTCGATTTGAATCTCAATTAAATGTTAAATCGAATAATAGATAATATCTGATACAGGTAGTAGCTACCTACCTAGCTTGGTAGGTCTCCACTTACTATAAATCCCGGGGACAAAGGGGTTTTCACTCTCCCTAACTAGATAAGGATTCACTTAGTCTCCTGACAATTGTGGTTTGCATGCAGTACACTTTATTGAATTGTTATCCGTATCCACTAAAATTGAGTGAAAAGATGCATACTCGTTTTGTGATGCTTTGGGAATTTAAATGAGACAACCGCGCTAAGACATCCGTCTTAAGCTGTAAAACTATGCAGTGTGTTGACTGAAGGGAATTAGAAAACTGTTTGATGCGTTTCTCAGCAGTCGAATGGTGGATAGTTAGTTGTGGGTTACTCTCCAACATGGACATGCAAAATGTCCAGCATCGCCCAGCTTGACGATCATTCTTGGCAAACCATCTATGGCCCATTTTGCAACTTCACTTCAAAATGGCTACACTGATTCAAGAATATATTCAAGAGTATATATATGCACTTTTCTAATATAAGTGCTTGGACGGTGAATCCAAGTATTCAAGCAGTCTAACGATGCAAAGATCTGCTTTAGTTATAAAGTTTTTGAACGTACACAAGGTAAATTCAGAACATAAGCTCTTGTACGTTTTTTATGAGAATTAAAAGATGTGGCATAAGCTTTGACACAATCAGCTTTACGTGCATTTTGTTTTAAATGGCCCATGCTTGACATGGTGTTTGCCATATTTAATGTGAAATTAACATCCTTAGCTCACATCCAAGCCCTTTTGTTTGTTACTCATATCAACAAGATTCTTAAAAAAAATAATCGCCCGTCACATTTTCGCCGGCGACATTTCAAATACGCAAACAACTACGCCTCATGTGTGCAAAATTTCTGCGTGACTGGACATATGGAAGTACCCGAAATGGCGATTGGCAGTTCCCATGCTGACAGGAAAGCAGATTAAATAAAATGTTACAAAAAAGAACGAAATGTTAATTCTTCCAAAGTATTCACTCATCACTAATAAATATTTCTCCGAGCTTGCGGAAATGATCTTACTGCTCGTGCGAACAATAGTTCATCGATTGCAACTATGGTCAGAAGAGGTGATGCGTCCTGATAACAACGACGATGTTAGAGCATTCCAGATCTGTACCGTTCAAATTTCTAGGACGAGTTTTACTATGCTACGAACTTATTGAGTGAAGTGTTATAACAAGTGTAGTGGAATAACTTACAGATATCTGTATGCGTTTTACTGTCTACACCTGGCATGTGCCGTTGGCAAGCAAATTAGTTGATTGAGGTCCCCTCAGGGAGGGAGACAATCCCCATTGGAGGAGGCCTCGCTACCCTGAAGTCTCGCAATAAAAAATGGGTGTGGGCCAAATTCTCGTTTAGTGGTATACGTCGAGGCCTATCTAAGCACCTCTTTGATAGCTCCTCGCGAAACTTCGGGGCAATTACAGCCACCACGAATACTCCCCGAAGGGCAAACTGATCCACGCGGACACCCTTTAACTTCTTGGTTTATCGTTCAAGCAAGAACTTACACTAAGCTATACAGCTTCGGGTGAACTCAGACTGAAGGCATAAAGCGCTTGACCTTTGGACTATCCACACGTCCCGAAAGGCCGATCCTTCACTATCCTTTGTCAAGAAAAATAATGCTTCTAAGGTTGCCATCACATAGCACACATACCCAGCTGCGCCCCAGCTCACTTGATATCACTGGCCATCATCATTAGATGACCTCCACCAAGAAAACCAAATAGGGAAAGAAATGCTTCTTTCCAATTTAGAAAAGAGAGCCCCTTCCCATTAGACTCCTTCCGCTTCCAAAGAGAACAACCTGTTGCCAGGTTATAGATAGTAAGCCTTAAACCTTTCTTTGTCATTGAGTGTGCGACTCTCAAGCAAGAGGGTCATAATGTAGCAGTCAATGTTTTATAGGGAGCAACACGAAGGGGTGCAGGTTTCGGCACATCTATAGGTGAGCTCAAAGTTTAATTCAATATCCGCGTGCTTTAGGGGGAGACGGAGCCTCTCTCTTGAGGGGCAGCGAGAATATATTTAACAGTCGCAAGTACAGTTAGCGTTTATTTACTGACTAGGCACACATACACCAGGCTGCTGTAGTGAAAACACAATTAGCGTTTATTTGGAAAGTTATTGATTTTGATTTCTCTTTACTTCGTTACTTTACTTCTTACTTTACTTCTTACTTTACTATTTAGTTCTTACTTTACTTCTGACCTAACTGAACAGTGGTCAGTAACTTCTATAATACATTATTATGCTAACTTAAGCAAAGTAGTAAAATTAAACTAGGTTATTACTAAAGTTACATGTGATGTGTATTATAGCTAAATTCGGTTATCTTAACTAGGTTATAACTAGTCTTGCATTATGTGAAAATATGTAAAAGTGTAAACTTAGCATAAATTATTGATAGAGTGCGATAAATCGATAATGGTACACTGCAGCCACCACCTCCTTATCTGCTTGTCTTTCCTCATTCCTATCTAATCGTCGCAGTATTACACGAATAGGGGACATGCCCTGTGCAGTTAGTCATATCAAAAACAAAACTCTGAAGAAATTGAAAAAAGGAATATAAAGAATTTGAAAAGCATTGAAAGGCTATCTGCGGGCTATTAATTAGGTATTTGATGATGATCAGAAAGTTTTATAGGAGAGTATGGAATATGGTGAAAGAACGTCGGGTCTCGGTAATGTTGTGTACGGGATGCAGATAACTCCAAAACGATTGGGTGAGAACGCTGAGAAAGCCACGTAGATCTGTTAAAGAAATTAGTTGATGGACAAATCTCTTTTCTCTCTGTAGAGCGCTTGCCTTGAATGTATCCGTACGTAAGCGCAACACATCTCAACTTACACCAGTGCTCAAGGGTATCGAGAACTTTGGACACACTTTCTTTGCCCATGAGTACTTGAACACGGTCGAAGAACTGCAAGCAAATCTTTGGGGTCTCCCGCCCACAGATAACACACATTAGTATTAGTAGAGGTAAAGGATTTAAAATAAATGAAGCACAACAATATGTTCAGTAAATAAAAACCGCGTGCCGTTGAGTTGGTAGAAGAACACTAAACACACTAATTGCATTTATTTGACAGTTAAAGTAGAGTTCAAATTTTGTATTGATTAGCTTTATATATATGTATAATGGGCAGAAGTAAATCAATTCAATTACAAATCCATTGAACTTGAATGAATTTTTTCTAAAACATTTTCAAGTGCTTGATGTTCAGGGAAACACACTCAAATTTCCAATTGCTTAACTAAACGAGGCCTTGATTTATGCTTCGCATCTAAATTACTTCGTTTATTTTATTTGTATTGGAAAAATTTGTTAAATCGTCATAACATAACAACAAATTATGCGAGTTGTATCAGAAACCATAACAAATTGTAATCGGAATACTTGTCAATGTAAATACAAAAGCATTACTTAACCTAAAAGTTGTGATGTTAGATCCCTCTCTCCGCCGCCTTCAATTACCACATCAATACAAAGGCAAACAACTAAGCAGAAACTAGCCGCACACATGTAGATAGACGGCATTATATGCGCATATATGTGAATATGTATTTGAAACGTATTCCCTCTGAACACTAAAGAAAATGTTATTAAATATTTATGATTAAATGAAATGTCAACATCAGCATTTTCTCCATGCATACACGCGTACGTACATATATAATTTATGTGTGTGTGTTTGCGTGTGTATCTAGTTTAACCAATCAATACTAACAATATTGACAATAAATATTTGTAAACTAAAAGGACTCCATTGTGGTACTATTGTATAACAGAAAAGAGACGGAGACCATACGAGGTTAACAGTTTATTGTATTTCAATTTTCTAGAGGTATACTAAATTTGTCCGTCCCTTTGAGAACTTTACTAATCAAGAAACCACTACTAAGAGAGATGTCCACATTCTAGGTTAATGTTAAATAAAACACATAGCTTAAAGGTACGAAGCGCGACTATCAAGTAGAAACGCCCGCATTCTATTCCTATTACGGTGGTCCACACTTTAATTACGATTGACATGTGACTGAACTTGCAATGAACGTTCAATAAGCACACGGATTGGCCATATTCCACACCCTTTCGGATTTATGGGCAGGCCCTATGCCAACTCTCCGCCTCTCTGGCCTTCATCGTGTCTAATGTGCGCATAAGAGGTATAGTCATGTCCTATCCCTGTTCCTATTCCTCCCGGCGTCTCATTCCTCTCTGACCTTTATCATTTCTCATATATGCATAGGGGGTATAGCCATGCCCTATCCCTATTCCTCTCTGTGTCTCGACCCTCTCTGCCTTCACCATTTTTCATATACGCACAGGGAGTATAGCCATGTCCTACCTTCGGGCTCCCATCCCTACCTGACCTTTCCCTTCTTTGATATACATATACGGGATATGGTCACGCCCTATCCTTCCTCTCGGCGTCTCATCCCTGTCTCACGTTTTTGATATACGTACAGAGGATATCCCCCTAGTGACGAGTCATACTAACAAAGAGAAAATACATGTCGTAATATCTACCGCTCCGCTTATTCGTTCCGCGTGCTTTTTTTATATCATGGCAGTCCATATCATATTTTTGCCCAGACATCTGCGCACTCTTATGTCCAACGATTCTTTTGCTAAACTTTTCAAGCGATTTTAAGAATGAATTAAAAGAAACTCCGTAAGATTTCCTTTATTTATCTCGCGTGAAGGGTATCCATCATTCGCTTCGGCACGAATATGATTTTTCACTTGATTTCTTTCTACAAATTGTCATAATTTGGCGTAATAGGGCTGGAAGAATGTATTTATTGCATAAATTCATTAAAATATAAAACAAAGTTAACCCTTAGGCTTTAAGGACTGACGGCATATAACATGAAGTACTTCACACACACACACACACACTGCCTTTTATCAATTCACCAAAAAGTCAAGGAAAATTTTAAGAACTCATATAGATTTTAAGCTGTACCCTTCATCCCGTCCAGCTTTCTTCTGCAGTGCACACAGTATCCTTCTTAATTAATTACAAAACAAGAACACAAACCGAAAAGTATTTACATACATTTAAATAAATAAATAGATGCAAAATTCTTCTTCCAGTTCGCAGGATTTTTGGCAGAGAGGCGCATACATATATGTGTGTAAATGTAATGAGTGTCTTATTGTTAAGTACACATCATTATGATAATATACTGGAAAACGTACCCACTTACTCATACGTATAATATGCGTCTATATCCACTCATTTAATGTTCTTCCACTTCTTTCCTCTTTCCTCTCCTGTTTTTTTTTCTTTTTTTTGTAATGTAGTCTGTCTTTCTATTTTCCATATCAAAAAGAATGCAACAACGTTTAATATTCATTTGTATACATATATATATATATATATATATATATATGCACGAGTGTTTAACAGCATATCCTCGCATGCATTCCCGTTGTTGCTTGGCGTTTGTCATTACCGTGCACACGAACACAGGGACACACGCGCTCGAACAACATTTAACATATTTTATATGTCATAGCGATCCCTTAAAACCTCATTTAAAGGCTTTAGATTTTGCCAGCTCTGTATTGGGGGCGGATATCTCCTCCCCGGCTAAACGTTGTTTGTTGTATTCTCTAAATAATTTACGGAAAAGCATCGTTGCCTTTTCAAGTGGATATTCGTTGTTGTTGTTGTTGTTGCTGTTGCTGTTGCTGTTGCTGTTACTGTTTTCAAAAATATATGCACATACGTGTATGGAATGTGCACGTGGCACAGCGGCAATACAAGTGATAATTTACTTTATGAAGGAGTCACAGCTAAATGCAAGAAAAAATTAAAAAACAAAACTTGATGCATGCGTATAATTTTGCAAGTGACATTACGAGCTTTTTCTTCTTTTTTTTTAGTATTAATTAAAAAAAACACTTCCTGATGATCTAACACGAAGTAAGACTGGTTTAAGAGTTCAATTAAATGCTTTAAATCGAGGATTCGTTCTGAGATGAATCCTTGGTCTCTGTTTACAATTACGATTAATTGAATGTTCCGAAAAAATGGGGAGACGTACCCTGTCCGCTCAGTAGAAATCAGTTATATATATTTCAATTTTCTTCTTCTTATAATATTTCCCTGTTTGACAAATGCAGTCAACTAAATCTGAACAAAGATTAACCGCCAATTACCACAAACCGTATGAAGATTGGTATTTCCCCTCGTTGGGAAAAATTATATGCTTAAGTTGCCAGGATATGCCACAACGGCTTTTCCAGTCGTCCTTACCTTCGATATTTATATTTTCCGCTTGACTAAAGAATCCTCTTAAATTTTATAATTACATTCTTTTTTCTTTAGTTGACTCAGTGAGACTCTCAAAAAGAAAAAGATCGAATAAATAATGGGGAAAAGTTATAACGAAAAACGTAACGGCTAAAAATTAATTAGTGTAGTTCAATTTAATTAAGCCATCGTCGGTGATCGTCGCACAGAACGGATAATCTTCTATCGAAATATCCCTAAATGACCGATTATAATAATGACCAATTTTCTTACAGTTAGTGACGTGTTACCTTGTCGGTAGTTCTATCCAGAAGAAAGAGGGTATGTCCTCTTCCTCTAGTTGATATCTCGGTCTGAATATGTTTAGCGTTGCTAATCGTTTAACTGATCTCATTCGAAGTAAGTTAGGTGACATAGTTCCCATGCCACGTCATTTCAATCTCTCCTTATAATTTATAGTTACAGTAAATACCTAAAAATACAATACAAGTTTTAAAGTCTCATAAGAAAATTCTCCGAGCAAAACTTAACACAACCTGCACATTGTTTAAAAGGCTATTAAAAAAGAATTCGCGCCGTATTAGTTTCATTGTTTAATAGGCCGTGGTTTGCCCACAGTAGTTGAGCAAACTCTCACTTTGTCCACCTCATTTATGAAGCAATATGAAAATTTGTTCTTTTCAAATATTAATTAAAGACATGCTCTGTTTATCATATTTTGCAAAAAAATTCTCGAAAAGATCAGTTTTAACTATATTTTGACTTAAATTCCTCCGAGACTTCGTTTAACAGGATTCGGCTAACGGCTAACAGAGCTCTGTAAAAATTATTTGGATCGTGTCTTTACTAGTTATATTTAAATATAGCTTCACATCCTTATGCTTTCCGGAGGAAAGCAGGACAAACCAAGCCATAAGCGAACTTTAACGGGAATCGAGTATTCTATAGCCCTCTGGTCGTTAGCAATAGTCCGTTACTAATTAATATACGTTTACCTAGTCGTAAGCGCGCTTGGTCATTCTTTTGACGGCGATGAAAATTGCGTTTCTATGCAAGTCTTCAGTCTTATCGCTACACCTTAGAAAAACTTGTTTGTGTGTTTTTGGAAAATTTTCTTATCCTGGAATAATTATAAATCATTTATTTCATTTTAGATTACAGTACTTTCTCCATATAAGCAGCTTCAATCGGTATGTTTCTACCCTTTATATATTAGAGTATCTTACCCCACAACCTGTCCATAATATATTCCAAACATTATAATTTCATTATATAAAGATGAGAAGCATTTTTTTGCTAGAGGACGCCTAATAATTAAAGGCATTTTCGATCGTTATTTCCTAAATATCTATTTCTTCATTTTCCTTCGATCATAGAAAGAGAAATAAAAAGTATCAAGTTAACTACAGGGACTGTAACTGTTTAGAAGCCGCCTTTGTGTACAAAAAATTGAATTTATTGCATAAAAGTATTTATATTGGTTCTTGTTCTTATTATGCAATTCAGCAAATCGACAACACATGATTCACTGTGCTCGTTTACACACAAGCCAAGCCAAGCTGACAAAAATAAATAAAATAAACGGAACATTTGTCCCTAAGGAACCTGACATGATGAAGCGTTATTTCTATTTTCGGGCTGGGACGTTAACTTTGGCGACTTTTTATAAATTTAATGGTAATTGGCACATCATATGGGTTTGCATGTATACATACCTATAAAACAAAAACAAAACAACGCACAATAAAAAATAACGGCAATTTATTGTATATTTAGAAACTATTTACCTAATCTATGCTTACTTTACACCAATGCTCTTCTTCGTTTTTTCGTATCATGCGATTTACAAGTTGAGTTTATATCAAGCATTATTTTTTAAGAAATGAAAAACAAGCAATAAAGTTTGTGTACTTACTAAAAATGTATTCATCAAAATATATCTAATATATGATCAAGAAACAAGGTTGTTCTCTTTCATATTACCTTTATGTTAACATCGTTATTATTATTTTTTATAAAATTTCTTGTTTATGTTTACATTGATGGCTTTATTTTAGTTGTAAAACCATACGTTTTTGTTTACATCTCACTGCAAAGCAATATGGTAGCGCGGTTGCCCATTGTGTTTACCACTTGGGAGGTTTTAACGAAAACGAACGAAATGACGCCTAATTTATTAGGAGTGGTGGAAATGAAAATGAAATCAGAAATTTCTTTATAACGCAAACACCACTGTGGCTATTGCCACATCTTTACATATAAAGTTCGATTTCAATATGTCCTTTCTTTTTTATTGTAAATTCAAACCGATAAATGTTAAGCTAAAAACTTTTTTATATAAAGTTTACTTGTGTATGCTCTTCTCATTGTGGCATATCCCCGTAAATAATTTATGGGAATGTATTGAAACATCTGGCAATTCTGTTTCTCAGTAGACAGTATATCGTAATTTGCGTTTGTTTAACGAGAAAATCTGCGATAGCGTAAACGTAAATATTAACACTAACACTAAATTCAAGTATGCGGAAGAAAAATATTTAATTGTTTATATTTATTTAAAAAGAGATAATATTAAGAAAATTGAAAGCAGCAGAGAAGAAGGGGATATTCTATATCAAAGAAAGATAGAGAAGAAAAGGTGCACAAATGTTCGCCAAAAAGAAAAGAAACAAAAAATTCGGCTGAGATTCTTTGGGAAAAAGGACAAGAAAAACCACAAAAAAAAATTCACTCTGTGAGTGGAGTTGAATTTGTGGAGTGAGAGAGACAGAGTGTAAAGAAAAAAAAGTGAAAGCAAAAGTGTTGTTCGAGGAACGCCAAAAACGCGTTGGGGAAGAAATATTTTAAAAAATTTCAAAACCAATATGCAAGTGAAAGGGAGTAGCCTTTTGAGGCTGCTCCTGGACTGTATTTCTTTACTATTATGTTCCGGTTTATCGACTTCGTCTGCCACCCATCTACGTGGCTCCTTTGATACGCAAGATTTTTTCAAGTTTCTCATTAAATTCGGTTTTCAAAAAGCTGAATCGCACCGTCCACGGGATTCATTCGGTTACATTTATGGCAATATTACTGCCTATCAAGCATTTCCTCAGCCAATCACTTTGGCAGTGTTGGACAAATCTACATTTGTGGATTTCTATAGTAATAGCAGTGCTAGCATTTTCGATCGTGAGATGGCATGCAGGCGTATGTTTCAACGTATCCAGGTATTGGCTTATGACGTCGATTGCAATAGTCACGGTAAGAGAGATTTCCTTCGACGCATACCCTGCCCTCATGGGCATTTATGTGAGGATGAAGATGCTCCCGGTAACGTGGTGCCAGGCAATCAGTTTACCTATGTCATCAGTGAGGTATCGCAGCCCAGGTAAAGCAGATACGTTTTTTGACGTAGTTTCTTTTATATTCCTTCCTACTTTTTATACGCGTTTTTCTTTTCAATGGCATTATAAAAAGAAATTGGCAATTTTTCTCGGATGAGGTCGTTAGGTCGCAGCTTGTCTTGTTATGTTTATGGCGGCTATTTTTATGTTTGCATACTCTCTCATCAAAGACTATGCTTGTCTTTATCGAGATAAAGAAAGCAATCAACAAATCTTATTCGATTAGATAAGCAATTTATTGCTTTTTTCATGGTGAGGGCCGTAGGGTTTTTTACTTATATACGCGTTTCACTTACAATAATTTATGACACTATTGTTGGTTACGCTAGATTGACCTTATCACTAAGAACTGTTTCAATTAAATTACTTTTTCGTTTTCAGAAGAAAGGCGAGGAATTCAGAAGCTTTTCTGAGAGCTTGAAAAGAAAAATATTTAATAACTATTTTTCCCTTAAGGTTCATCCTACTTCTTGTATCGCTTTATTGCTTTTAAAAGATTCTTTAAGTGAGGGACTCTTTTTTTTTCTTTTTTTTATATAAGACTTTAGCAATATTATACTTCATATAAATATACAAAAAGAAAAACTTCCCTTTTTAAATATTCCTCCCCCCGACGGGGAATCGAACCCCGGTTTCCCGCGTGCAGTCCTCCACTATACTATGGAGGACTGCACAAGGATGTCTTTTTCTTTATAATATATTTAATATTTGGTATTCATTTTTTGTAAGGAGTAAAACCTTTAAAAAAATTTAAAAATCCTTCTTTCGAAAGAGTTCTATAGCTGAAAATGTCTTCTTCAGCCTGCATTTTACAGTGTTATTACTCTAAATAGAGTCTGTTTTACGTGGCAAGGTATGGATCAAGAGACTTCTACGGTTAGTGCAGTATGTAATACATCACTCAATAAGATCATAGAGGGACATATAGTTTCGCCACAATTATTTTGGTGACTTTACTTTTTAATTTTTTTCAAAACAAAGGAAAAATCTGAAGTTATCGTGTGGCGCGACCAGAACATGTGCAACTTGTAAACTAATGATCGAAATGTCTTGGAATTTCGATACGTTTTATTTGAGGACTAATCAAATCGATTGATCAATAGTCACGCTATGTCGGTATGCCATCCTACCAACTTATTGAGTAAGGTATTTTGTGCTTTCAATAAGTTTTCTTAATAATAAATTGGTTGGGAATACGATTTACGACAAGGGTAAATAAGGTGTTCTAGTTAGAGGCGAACTGGGACATCTGTTACGTTTAGTTTTTAGCTTACTATTCATAATTTCTCCTAGCTACTCACTGTCTGGAAACTTACTTCTAATTTCATTTTTATCCCACGTATTTTTAACTTTCATTTCCTTTTCATTCCTTATCTTATAGATTCTGGTATGTAGCCATGGTGGCTTGCTATCGTAATCGTTCCACGTGCCAATGGCATGCTTATGATACTTTAATTGCTCCGGCTACCTTCCTTAATAATACCATTCACGAACTACATTACGATATTCATGTGGTTAACGGCCATCCTAATAATTCGGCTGCTCATCCTTTAACCTACGAGTTTTCATTTGATCAACAAAATCTTTTGGAAATGTATTTAATATTTTTACTAGTCTATATGGTACTACTGCCAATGCAAATTTATGCTGTACGTCTGCAAAAGCATCCTGTTACCAGGCTCTTCACTCTCAGCTTACTAAGCGAATTTGTAAGTTTGGCGCTTATAACGGCTCATTTAATCAAGTTTGCCGTTAATGGTGTGGGTTTACCAAATATGCAAACGTCTGGCGATATATTGGACATATTTAGTAGGGTAAGTGAAAGTGAGAAGTTGAAATATTTTTCCTAAGAATTTAAGGAAAATTTCTCCTTTACCTTTAGACCACTTTTATGTTGATTTTATTGCTTTTGGCAAAAGGCTGGGCTGTAACCCGTCAGCAAATTAGTCGCACCGGTTGGATTATATTAATGAGCATTTGGGTGCCATATTGTGCTTTCCACGTATTCCTGTACTATTGGAATAGAGTGAGTTTAAGAGGTTTTTTCAGAAAATTAAATGTTTCTAAATTCGTAAATTATTTTAGACTGAAGTGGATATAGTGTCCGATGTCGATGAATATCAAACTTGGCCAGGCTGGATCGTTTTGATATTACGGTAATTGTATTTTTTGGAAAAACTATCCTCACTTGTAAAATTGCCCGAATAACGATATCCTGAAGATATTTATTTGTTTAAATGTGCCGCTCAAAGGTGTTTGTGGCCTTTTGTGGCGATGCCTTTATGAAAAAAAGACACAAAGCTATCCGCGTAATCAGTGCACTCGTGTCAACATCTGCCGAATTGTCTTGTAGTTCTTTACCTTATGAGCGCAAAAAGATCACGTGATTGTCTTTCCATCTGTCCGTTTTGTATTCGTATGTTCAATCTACAGATCGCAATTTTTCAGATATTTTGGTATAAGTTGGCACAATGACACGTTTTTTGTCCGAATTCTTTCACTAAAGAATGCTTTAACCACATATGTACTACGTCTGTTTATCATTAGTGACGATTTCATACCTCGTTGTTTATGGTTACGCTTTTAAGTTCTAGTTTGTCCGAAAATATCTGATTTTCCTCTAACATACCCTAAATATTAAAAAAAAAGAAAAACATGGCGCGTAATTTTTAAAAGGTAATTCTTCCATAAATTCTTCCATAAGTTTCTCAAAAATTCGGAATTCGGTCGACAAAACTCTTCTCCTTTCAGAAATTGTAATAACCCTCTTTCAAATTTAAAGTAATCTTACTAATAATCTGAGTTTACTTTTTGAAATTTTTCGACATTTCTGTTTTTCCCCCTTTTAGCACCACATTCATGTTGTGGTTTCTATATGAGCTGCGGAATACTATGAAGTATGAACATTCTTCGAAGAAATTAGATTTTCTTTTGCACTTGGGCGCTTCGAGTCTGGTATGGTTCATCTATTTACCAATTGTAGCAATAGTGGCTTTACAAGTTAGCCCTATGTGGAGGTATAAACTACTATTAGGGATAACCAATTCGGCCGATTGTTTAGCTTATTGTGTAATGACTGGTTTACTGTGGCCGAATCGTTCGGGCCAATATTTACTCCTAACAGGCACTAAATATGCGGGTAAGCCCGAAACAAACATTTCCATATTTCATAGATTAAATTAATCTCTTTCTTTTTTTTTTTCTTAAGGAATGGATGAACTGGATGAATTTAACGAAGCACCCCACATAGTGCGTGAACGAGAACGTAGACAAAATTCTTTAGATAATGGGATAGTGGAAGTGATAACATCTCATCATTCTAATAATAATCATTCGATAGCTATTAGAACTAATGCTACTGCTAATGCCGTAAGTGATGAAATTGTTAATCCAGGTAACGAAGGTTCTACCAATTTACTACACAATGAGGAATTAGAAGCCGATTTATTAACAGACCTTAATAAAAATAGTCATATTGTGGCATGAATAAAAAGTTTGATATATATATATATATACATATATATTTATATATATATGTAAAGATTTTTAAACGTCACTGTAACGATATTTTTCTCCAAACACAGGCGCAATTAATCAACTAGTGCTTATGAAAATGGTTTTTATTGTATTAATTAAAAAAAAAAAAAAAAAAAAAAAAAATATAAAGTTATATTTTAAAAAAATTTAGCTTTAGTTTGACCAGAATCTCTAGCTAATAAAGCTGGGGATTAAGTAAGGAAACGTGATAATTATTATTATTATTATTATTGTAAATTTTAAGAGTTTTGAGTAATTTTCTCAAGTGTTTTTCAAAACCTCCATTTCATTACAACCCTTTAATGATCGTCCTCTTCCAGCTCCTTCACATTTTTAAGCACACCACATTGCAGTCAATCCATTCTTGTTAGTGTACAAAAGCATAAGCAACAAAACAGAAGGAAAAAAACTTATTTTAAAGAACCCCTTAGAGCAGCATATATACTGAATACTGAATGTATTTGTTTTTGTATCCTTAGGATACGCGACTTATTTTAAATCGTGTATAATTATATAGTTTAATTTTTTCGTTTTTTTTTTCTTTTTAATTATAAAATTACAAAATATAATAATATAGGTAAGTTTTTACACACAACGCGTATTGTTTGCCATTTTTGTGATCAAAAAAAAAACAACTACAAATGCAAAAAAAGTAAAAATGTTTTAAACGATTTTTTTTAATAATAAAAACGTAGATTTTAAGAATATATTGCAAATTTAGAAACAAACAAACGAAAACAAAAACAAAAAAAGGAACTAATTTTTTATAAACTTTTTATTTTCATACTTATGCAACAATTTTTTAATTAATTTCTAGTGATTTATATATATATGAAGAAATAAATATATATGTATAAAATTTAGTTATATTCCTATATTATAGGTTTTAACATTTAAGGAGATTGAAAGCAAAAATAAAAAACGAGAATATAACGAGCAAACCTTAACCAAGTGTTTTTTTCTTTTTTTTATACCCACTGTCCAGAAGGAAGCTTCAAAAAGAGCTTGAATAACTTCAAATTCTAAGCCAATTAAAGCATGTCCGTCTCTCTGTTCGTCTGTGGTGAACATTCCCCTGATCGGAAAATGTAAGCTATCTGCTTTAGAATTGGCAGAAACATTAGAAATTTTAGCACGAAAGTTGATATTGAAATTCATCCAAATCGCACAACATAATCTGAAAACGTTTACAAAATTTACAAAGAAGCTTCTCAAGTCTACATGATATTGATCGGTATCAGATTCCGAACAGTTCTAGACATGTTTGTTAGCCCATCTGTCCAATTATGTGCAAATTCCAGAAGAGTTCTTTTTCATAGCATGGATAGCATCAACGTGCCAGTTGTACGCTCAGAAAACAGATAGAAGACCGAAATTTGGCGTATATACTCTTAAGAAAAGATTTGCATCACCTTTTCACAATAATTTTCACATAAGCAGAACTAACTGCACCTAACAATCCATAACTGCTATTGATCTAGAACCTTGTGCAAAGATCTTAAACCTTGGAAAGACCTTTTGAAAGCTTAAAAGGCTTTGGGTCTTGTGAACTTCAAGTCTCATCGTGATTCTTGCCCGAGATTCTATGAAATATGCAGCGTAAGCGCACATTTACAAGTTGAGTTTATAGCTTTGTAAAGTGCATATGTACAAGCATGACACAAACTTTTTTGGTCGCCTCCATTTCCTCTTCAGTACAATAAATGCTTTTTTCCGAATAGGTATAAATCACGATATGATTTTTCGTTAAAAAGTCAGCCATTTCTTGTTCGTTTTATAGACCCCGTTAATTTTTCTGAAACAAAGCTCAAAAGTGCAACTTCAGGGAAAGGCAAAGGTGATAAGCCGATAAAGAGAAAGATAAAGGGCATTAAAGCAATTAGAGCAATAGATCCAAATTGAAGAGACGAGATTTCTGCGTAACTGTGCGTTTGTTGTATGCTTTTCTTTTCCATCCTCTCTGTCGTCTTAATACAAATCATTATTGCAAACATTCTGCAGCTGTTTTTCTCTCAAATTCCTGCGTAGCACCCATTGATTTGTAAACATTGTTTTTAAAATAAAAAATTGATCTCTTAAATTGTATTCTTAATCATCCAGTAGATATGAACACAGCTTTTGACTAAAACTTTATTGAAAGGCATTCAAAACTGGGCAAGTGATTCGTGATATAAAAAAGAAAGGAGAAGCAAGCAAATTATTTGTCTCAACTAAATACGTCTATTTTCGAATAACTTTTTCAATAAATTCCCCTGAAATGTTTTCACATGTAACAATGGCTGCACAAATTTTCGAAAAGAATGCAACGGAACAGCTTAAACGTTCTACAATAACAAGGCAAGACGGCCCACTAAGTACCATATACCGCTATATCTATTACATCCAGACTTAAGGTATGAAAAAATTATGAATTTTATAAAATGAAGCAAAATAAGTGAAAACACTGTGAGGCATCATTAAGTACCCTACAGTAACGAACATTTATCCATATATTGACTTCATCTTCCTTCGGTCAGAACAAGTCGGGTTTCATTAAAATAACTCGAAAGTTGCCATCTTTAGGTTGAACACAAAAAAATGAGACGGACAGATAAGCTTAAATCGATGCGGAAAATGATTCTGATTTGATCGTCATAATAGAGGATTTGAAGTCCTTCTGATGTTGCGTACGCCCGCACAAACTTAATATACTCTCTTACACTGCAAGTGATGCAGGGTGTAATAAATACTTATAAGAACAAATAACACAACACTATAGTGGGACACCTTTGAATACCTTGTTCCCCTTCGTTTAATACAGTTATTCAAAATAAGGCATTATATTGGAATTGATCCGATCGGAACCATTTGCAACAGCATTCACCCGTGGATCAATAAAACTTGGTGTATTACAATATGAGACGAAAAGACAGACATACTTAGACGGATTCAAAAAATGATTTCGAATCGAGCGGTATAATACACAAAGTGGATCCATCTCAAGTCTTTTTGGATACTGTGCAGATGGGTACAAACTTAATATACCCTTTGGCCATAAACGGTGTACAGTATAAGAAAAAAAGAAAATATTTGGACTTCTCGGACTATAGCGATACTATAGAGACTGGAATTGGAAAACGTAATCTATTTACTCTTATTGATATTAAACTTCTCTTGTCATAAAATGAGATAAACGTTACATCAAGCATCTTACTTTGCAAATAAAGACTTAAAATGAATAATTGATAAGGAACTTACCTTATGTTTATTGCGAAATACGTTCCATGCATCGTTGATTCGACATTTCGTTCAAATATGAAGAAATTCAATTAGAGCAAAAAAGACGATGATGTATCGATGTTATTATTATGCCTTTCTTTAAATTAAGAAGCACTTGGAAACCTTTTTAAATATCTAATTATATATAGATATATATATAATTGAGACTCATTTGGATTTGGTATAAATTTTCCATTTACACTAACACTATTCTTTGTCTTCATTTATTGGCCGAGAAACTTGCTTGAAGAGTTTCTTGCATCGTTTCTATTAAAGCCTAATTTTATTTATTTAAATTACTGCATGAAAAGAAGACATTTTTTTAAAAATAATTTTTCATTTACTTAATTGATTTTATTTTAAATTGATTAAATCTCAAATTACTTTCACGATTGCCTGTCACGAACGAAATGATCAAAAGAACTGTATTGCACTTGTAAAGAGAGTTATAATCATTGTGGAATGAACTGTTGCTCGTAACGGACATAACTAAATTTAAACGACAACATCTGTTTAGAAACGTAAGAGAAGGAGAACATCGAAGGCATTTTCTATATTGCTTTTACTTATAAGCTTAGACTTTTTGTCTTTACTCTCTTAACGGAACATGAAATGTAGATTGTGTTTTAAAAGTGTTATATATATATATAAAGATTTCCCGCCAATTGTATTTTCGAAATTTTACTTTACATTTTTTTAATCTACTTTTTTCTTGTTTGACCTTGATTTCATATTTTAGCATTATCTTCTCCTTTTTTTTTGCCGAGCACAACAAGAAATGCTTAATAAGCACAATTAACAGAAACACACGTACACATTCATATCAACCAAAAAGAAAAAAATTCATATTTTCACCCTTTACAAATTATTACAATATATTTCAAATTTTCTTTCATTTATTTGTCTAATTAATTTTTTTTTTTGTTCAATTTCTAATTTTCCATACGCACTTTTTTTCATTTTGTTAATATTTCGCCAAAAAATGTCATAACTATAATCAATCACATCTTTGTTTTTGATTTCCCTCAGGGCAAAATTTACTTTGCACTCGACCGAAAACAAAGAGTAACTAACACAACGATCAATGAAGAGAATTAATAAAGCATATGTGATTCGGAACACACACTTTCTCACAACGGAAGTAAAGTATATCAGTGAGTTAGTTGCATGCAATTACACATATGTAAAAGACACGATTTTTTTTTTTTGTAATTCTTAAGATTACTATTTACGCTCTTAGAATTGTTTATATTAATTTACAACGATCCCATCGTTTATTGCATGATTTAGGTTTCCTTTGCTTTTTTAGCGAGTTAGGGTGTTAATAATATAACATTCATTTATTTATTTATTTATGACATTTCATTGAAGAAAAAAAAAACCGAAGAGATATATTTATGTGTTTCATTTGAAAAAGTTTCTTGCATTTGCATGAAACCTTACATTCATATTTTAATTTGCAATTATTAAGTCTCTTCATGGCTACTACGCATTTCTTGCTTTCGCTTGGCTTAAGGTTACAATATAATTTCGTATAATATCAAATTACATACATTTAATGCAAATATATTCTATAGAAAGACAAAACGTCTAATCAGAAACAGTTGCTAATCTTTCTTCTTTTCTGCAAGCAATTATATAAATACAAATCGCTAAAGGGAAGTATTTGTTAGAAATTGAAGGAAGCTTTTTGGGAAGAGAAAAATTTTGGAATCTATTGTGTACAAATTTTATTCGTTAAAAGTTTACATTATCTATTTAAAGTTTGGAGTCTTTAGGTAATGAATAAAAATAAAAATACTGCCACGTTCCTTCGTTTTTGCTCATTTCGTTTATTCGTTACTCGTTATTTCTTAACTGCATTATTTCCTGTTAAGTGTTCTGTTAAAGAAAAGAATATATCGGTGAAAGTTAAAATCGAAACTACAACATCTGATAAACCATTTATTTAAAAGAGCAAATGTCTGATAAGAAAATCTCTTTAATTTAAAGAAAACAAATTTCAAAACGCATTTAGGTAAGTTATTCATACAATGACTTTTTAGAATAAGGGCTTACATTGGAAGTGTTCTAAAAAGTGGCCCGATCTAATCCATTTTCAATACCTTTCATCACTGGGTATACCAAACTTCATCGAAATATCTCGACGTATATGGCGAACACAAAACAGACAGACGGAGAGAAAAGTTTAAAATTTCTTTCTAAATTGATCTATTTAATAATATGTAGGCCTATCTCACGTTCTCCTGAATTTTGCATAGATCCGCGCAAACTTGACATATCCTTTTATCACAATATATCCTATCATAGAGTAAAAAAGTATGCATATAATGCCAAACATTTCAAATTTTTATGTAGAAGTAGCAACTATTTAACATACTAACCGCCTTGCGGTAATTATTTAACTTAATTTTCTATCTCTAAGCACTTTGTATATCTTCAAGCGATTGCGAAATAAGCACATCCTTTTGGCTAAAAATTTGGTTCAATCAATTGATAGGCAAGGACATATGATACGGACCGAAAAATTAATGTTATTGTTGAGCTTCATTTTAGAAATGCACTCCCCACTTGTTGGGGAGTCTTTTATTGACGATCTACTTTCAACACTTGTCGTAAATACAACGAATTTTCATAATCTCAGCTTTTGTTTGAAACGTTATATTGCAGTGTTGTGAAACGCACAACATTTTTTTTTACCGTTTGTAAAACTTTATTACAATAACTGTTTTACGATATTAGCTTCGAATTAATTGTCAAGCGATTTTTCGTACATGGCAGCATTGCAAGCAATTAACCAAGTGAAACTTGACATCACTTTTATATTCTGTATCACAGATGTGGTGTTATTTAACGGAAGTCTGAAAATGTTTTAAAATGTTTAGCACTGTTTTAAACAGTTCTAAACAGTCTACAGAACAGTTCTAAACAGTAACAGAAAGCAGCACGTTCGTGATGTTAAAGCAAAAAAAAGTGATCGTTCTCAATAACTATGAAATGGTTCTCAATAACTATGAAATTAACCAAAACAGAAGAAAATTGTCCAATTCATATATTATCTCTTGTCTATAACTATTTGCATTTTCTGTGATTTGATAATGTTCCCAAAAATTAATAACCAATACATAAACGCATCCAGTTCATGTAAAGTATTAATGACTAATTTAAGTAGATAACTAAATAACGCGAAAATTCCTTAAAATAGTGCAATTACAATAGATAGAGAGTGAGAGAGAGAGAGAGAGAAAGAAAACAATTATGAACAACGAAAACAATGTTCACGGTGCAAATGCCTCAAAAGAAGAAACCTCACCTACCAGCGCCACCAAAGAAAAGAAATTAAGTTGGTTTCATTCCTTGACACGTCGCAAAAAAGTCGCATCACCCACTTCAACTAACAGCAGCACTGCCAGTAATGATAATCCACATACAATGAATAATAACAATGAACCTGCTGTGAGGATGTCGGGAATGTCGGCGGGAATGAGTAGAGAAGAGGAATTAAATGCAAGCTCAAGCAAAGGACGTAAAAGGAAAGAAGAGAAAAATGTATTTCAACGTTTTCGTAAGAAAATGGGTCTACGCTTTCATTCGTTACGCCGTCGTCACGTCGATGAAAATGGCAAGAATTATGATATTATTGTTAATGGCACAATAGATGCCTCCTCCGAATTTCTTACCCACTCGCCTATGCATGAATCCTTGTCGTTCAATTTCATACGAAGTAACAGTCAAGCGGCCAATTTACTACATGAAGAGCCCGAGATGATACCTTTTACACAAGACTTTAAGCGTTTTATAGTAAAAAAGTGGCTAGAACGTGAGGAGGGACCTAATCGCGTTATGTACAAGGCCAGCAACGAAATGTTAAGGTATTTTCGCACATTCGAAATAATGTAATTTAATTAATTATAATATTATATGTATATATATAAATTTAATAGTCAAGTCTGGTACTGGGGTGAGATTTCAAGGCAAGATGCTCAAAAACAATTAACCGACAAACCGACCGGTTCGTTTCTCGTACGTGATTCCGAAAGTATTGGTTGTCAGTTTACGTTATCATTTCGTATAATCAATGTAACATTACACTATCGGCTGGAGTATCGTGATGATTATTGGCATTTTGAGGAACTGGAATACGAATCCATAGTCGAGATGATCGAAGATATTCTTTATCGCTGTACAAATGATAATTTTGTATGTTTTGTTAAAGTGCCGAATGAAATGCAACCGCCATTTCCCGTTATACTTAAATATCCACTTAGCCGGTATTTGAACATGGCAAAGCTGCAGGATTTATGCCGTAGGGTAATACAACGCACTAACACTGCTGAGGAAGTAGCCCGTTTACCTCTGCCGCCTACATTGAAAGAATATTTGGCCGAAAAAAGAGAATTGCTCTTTTAGAAACGACAACCTTGCACTCTATACGGAAATCCCAAAACCAAAGATTTTTCAAAGCGAGATTTAACCTCTAACTGTGCAATGACAACATTTGCACTTCAATACACTTTTTTTTTCTTTTATTTGTTGTATAAAGCACTCAACTGCTTTTTAACGTTTTCGCTGGGGCCTTTATGCATTTATATGTGTATGTATGTATGTATTATGTCTTAATTGAAGGCTTCTTCCAAAAAGTTTATCATTGTGTCTTCCTTGAAACGAACAATATAAGCATTACCTAACAATATTAGAGTTACTTTTCGGTATTCCTAGAAAATAGAAAGTGTTTTGTTTTATATGTTATATGTGATACTGATGATCAATTAATTTGTCCACAAACGTAACAATACGCACACTTATAGAAACATATTTGAAATATTCAAAAAATACACATATATATATATATTTTTTAATATATTACGAAAACTATTGAATTTTCCTGTTCGAACCGTTGTATGAATTCGCAACCGCAACAAGCACGTCAGTAAATACTCTAGAATTTTTATAAGACCGTCAGAAAATAGTTATAGTTTTCTCATATGTTTTATCCAGGTTGTTATAGAAAAGATTGTTTAAAGTTTTGATCAAAAAGTACCGGGAACAAAAATTATTTGAAGAGCTCGGAAAGTAAGCCTCTCTTCTCTTCAGTTGTCACATTAATATCCACGCTGAATATCAACTGTACACTGGGAGTACTTGGGCAGCAGGAAGAATCCCGATTTGTACACAAGACTGTGTTTGTTTGACGTGGATGGCCAACAAATCCAAAGTGAAAATGGAACAAAGTGTTGATAAACCACTTCCAATTAGTTGTGGACATCATGGACACTGATGATCGCTACTTCACTCTGTGTGTTTACACGCGTTAAAGACAAACCTATAGTTCCCGATACTTTTTGTTCATATATAGAAAAGATTTTTCTCTGAATTTTTTATGTTTTTTAAATTAGTTGATTTTTTAGTTAGAAAACTGTAAAATAAATATAAGTAAATAAATTATTTCACTTATTGATGCATTTTAAAAATCGAAAGCAAAAGTTATTTAATAAAATCAATTTTAGTAATTTCACTTAAGTTCTTAACCTTATCAAATAAAACTCTGCGGCACCTTTTGTTATCACTATACGAAGTGCGCATTGAAGAAGGCAAGAGGAGATTAGGAAAGATATTGAAGCAAATAGCATTTCACTTCAAGTATTATATAATCCGCTACAGAATATCTCACTAGCCGAATAGATGGGTATTATAATCGAAAATACATAAATGAACTATACTTCTTCAAAATAAGGCGTTATATGGGGAAATGGCCGAAAATGTGGATCGATCCAAGCCATATTCAACAGCGGCCGTCAGTGTAGCAGACTTCATAAGAAAAATATATAAAAAATTGAGGTCTGCTTGTTGAACAGAAAAAAATAAGCCGGACTCACGCACAGACAAGCTTATTCGCTCGATTCATTATCGGTATAACACAAGGTGGATTGCATATATTCGCACAAGCTTAATACAGCCTTGTGCCAAAAGTGGTGTAGGGTGTAATAACCTACAATATGCAAAATTTTTTTCCGATAATCGCCATATTGATCAAATACTCCCTCCCTCGTTTGGTACATACCATGGAAATATTTTATTACAAAATCAGAAAATTAGATTTTTTGGCAGGCAGCACAGGTAGCCAAGTCTACGTATTTATTGTGATGAAAAAAACGAGCGCCGCAATGAAAGTTTGATTTTAAAAACATTTTCTACTCTCATCGTTAAAGCAAAGAAAAGGTAATCAATTTTTGTAAAGTCTATTAAAGACAGAACTCTTTATAAGCTATGACTTTTAAAGAAAAACAAGAAACCCTAACGACGACAACAGATTCCGGTTACGCGTAAAGAACAAACATTGAAGATTACAGTTTTTAAACGATTGTTCCTTTAAATATAAATTATACATAATACATTTATTTTTTAATCTCACAACTTTTTACGACACTGAGTAAATTTTGACATCTTCTAAATCACCTAGCTTGGCTTGCAAGCGATAAGAGCTGGATTGGCTATCATCGGAAACCCAATGATATTTCGACGGTACATGATGAAATTCGGAGAGTCCATCTAAAAAATGAACTATATAGCAACCGTGTGTGTAAGCATTTGTGTGTGTAAGTATTACCGACTACTAAGAGTTTAATGGATTTCAAACGTTGACTGATGTATTCACATTTGCCAGCCATATAATTTGTTTTAGATCGTTTTTGCCCCTTATTGACGTAAGGAACCTGAAAGAAACTCGAACAATTACGGATATTTACATGCATGTACATAGGCATATAGACATATGGCCATACCTTGAAGACTATTATATCATCTGGTTTGGGTAAATTGTCTAGCCTTACGCAAAATGGTAAAATTTTCGCAATATTTATATCATTTATATCATTGTGGGCAGCCGGCTGTAATGAGAGACTTTGCTTGCTCGTATTTTCTGATTATGAAAATTTTATTTGAACGAAGAAGAAATTTTAAATTTTATAAATAAAAAAACAAATTAATTTTTTATTCACCATCGTTGGTTTCGTTGAGATCAATAATTTCGGAAATTTCTTCAATATCGGACTCGCCGGAATCATTGCAATCGATTTTAATACTTTCAGCTAACGAAGTTGTTCTCATCTCTTCATCAAAGTCCGCGCTTAGATCAATACAGTCCACAGTGGATTCGTCCAACAAAGCGGTTGCCGTATCGGTCTTCTTAACCTTGACAATATTTTCAACAGTTTGATCCTCTTTTTTGTCTTTCGCTGAAGAAGTTTCCAGGGTAGTCTTGATTCCGATTGTTTCATTCTTTTCTTCCATACTCTCATCAGCAGATTCATGAGGAATCTGTTTGCTATTTTTTCCTTCACCGTTATCTTGAATTTCTTGATGAGCAGTTGTCTCAGTAAGTTTTTCAGTTGCATTTTTTGTCACAGTTTCTGTCCCTTGACATATTTTCGGCGATTTTTCCAAGCACTGAGCTACACTTTCAATTACCTCTTTTGTTAAATTGTTCGGTTCTAGTATGATGTTCTCCTTGATCTCGATAACGTTTTTAGGTTTTCTAGGTTTCTCAACAACCGCCCAAGGCAAGGGGAAAATGCGTGCTTTTTCTAAAATATCGCGGGTTCCATTTAAAGGACATCGAAACACAACTTTTGTAGATCGCTTGCCAACTTTAGCCTCGGCGGTTGTAGATACTGCTGTATCTGTATCCTGAAAGTGAATGTGTTTAGCTTCGAGGGATTCATCCAATTTAGAGCCCGAATCAATTGGTCTACTTTTGGCAAAAGGGGTCGAATTTGTTATTTTTGAGGATCGAGCGAAATCGGTTTCTCTTTCTATTTGATTTGCTTGATCTTGCGGAGAATCTTTAACAAGAATTTTGATTTTCTTTTTATTTGCTTTACGATCCTTGTTTGTCTCAATACTTTCTGGTACAGTTTCACTAGTGCTGGATATTTCACTAGATTTATTAACTTTTTGCCTTTTAATTGCCACGCCTAGATCAGAGTGGTCTTTCCGGTCGTTATTACTTTTAGATTCGGTCATCGTAGAGCTGGTGGAAGCGTTTTCCAATGCATCAAGTTTACGTTTTTTCTTCACTTCTTTTGCTGGACGCTCGGGTGACGCCACCTGCATCGCTTCATCCCGATGGCGTTTTTCTTTTTTATTCTTGCTTTTCCTTTTCTCCAGACACTCTTTGGGGACAAACGCTCTTATCAAAAAAAAAAAAATATATTAGTTTATGTCTATTTACGATGAATCGGAAAAACTTACTTCAAACTCGAACACAATTTAACGATTTCAATTGACTCATTGGGATGCAAAAAGCAATCATCGCTGGTTGTGAAACGTACTAAATCCACATCGAAAAGTGTTTGCACGCGATTTTGTAAGTCCTCCACTAACTTCCATGCAGATTCGACCATTATAAATATTAATTTCCTTTCATCGTCGAAAAATGGTGACAAGTCAATTTTTACTCCAAATCTTTGCATTTTGTAATGATACTGAGTAAACCTCGTTTACAAGTACAAAAAAAATGTAATCCCAAAAATGTTTATTTGTTAATTATTTTTTTTTTTTCGAGTCAAGCGAAATTTTCAAAATTTTTACATTCACAAACACACAACAAATTCTTAAATGCCGGCAAACAGAGCAAATAACTTCCGATAACAGCTAACTACTGTTCGCTTGTTTTTCAAACAAATATCGTAATTGGAGAAGAAACGACAGTTACGGGATAAGTTCGTATGAAAAATTTAACTCTCGTTGTTGTTTTAAGCTATTTAGCAAAAATCGAAAGTTAAATTTTGCATACGTGGTGGTTCTCAACGTGCACGTTCCAAGTGGAAGAAAACGCATTTCAAAGCCCATGATAATGGGAAACGCCAGTGGTACATAATGCAAAAAAAGTGTTTGTCGTTATTTCGTCGGGCTGAATCGAAAGACAGTTGACGAGGCTACATAATCATGGGCATAATCAGTTAGCTGAAAGTTAGCTTCCGCCTTCTTTATTAGCTATTCAATAAAAGCAGCTGAAAACCAAACTGAAGGTTAAATTTTGCATACACGATGGAACCCATGGCCGGCGCGTCGCTAGGGGAGGAAAACGTAATCCAAATCCAGCGAACTTGTCTTTCTTTCGTTGTGCTGAAGCGAAAGAGTGTTAGTGAAAGTACATAATCAGGGGCGTAATCTCATAGTTGAAAGTTAGCCATGGTTATTTCCAACTTTTTTTAACCCACTTTAGTATGTTCGCCAGCCAATTAGAAATAAACTGGAAATAAATTGGAAATAACTTTAAACTTTGCTGGGTTACTTTTCAAGCAACCTGGGTTTTAGAAAATGATTAAGTGATGAGCAGCAATGAATGAATGAATGTAAATAAAAAACAGCGATCGTCGATAAATTGATTTGCTTTCCGTCTCTAATTTATGTCATCAGCTGTTGTTGTTATCTGTTTTGTTATTTATGTGCAAAGTAAACAATCATTTAGATATTTTCAAATAGAAAATATTGTCATAATTCCAAAAAAAAAAAAAATGTCTGCTAAAGAACAAAAAGCTTTGCTTAAGGAAATACGCGAACTAATAAAAAATGATAAATACCGAGAGGCCATCAGCAAATGTGAGGTACGCCAGTTGATGAAGTTGTTTTTTAAAAACTTTCATTTACTTCACTTTGCCAAATTATCTTTAGCTGGTCTTAAAGTATGAACCCAATAATTATATGGGACTTTTATTGTTGGGCGCCGCTTATCAGAATGTCGACAAACAAGAAGCTGCCAATTACCTACGTAAAGCTGTTCAATACTCGCCAACAACGCCGACTGTTGCTCTGCAAGGTCTGGCCAACTGTGTTCCCACCGATGAATTACCAAAAATTTTGGAGCAATTAATTGATTTGGTACCGTAAGTATTATGAGGCCAATAGACGAATTAAGTGGTTCTTGGGATATCTTCAATTAATGCAATCATTTGCTCACAACTGTCCATTCTATTTCCCACTTCAGCTGAACCATTATTACACCCTACAACACTTGTGAATAAGAGTATATTAAATTTTTGCGAATGTGTGTAACACCTGGAAGGACTTAAGATAGATCCGCCTTTTATTATACCGAAAGTTATGTCAGAAATTGACTCTGAATTGACGGAAGCTTGTCTGTTTGTCTTATAGTCTTGGGTCACACAATTTTGAGATATGTTGATGAAATTTGGTATATCGACATGTTTTGGCTCAAGGGGGAACACTATTGAAAAGTGTAGTGTAGGGCATTTAATGGCGGGCCGTGGCCTGCTATAATCTTTTTATTTGTTTTTACATTTTTCAACGGTTTCTCTTAAGTTTCGCCTTACAGTGCTGTCCCGCTGCAGTCGGTAAAAATTACTTCAAAGAGTAACAGAAAAAAAGAAGAATAGGTGGGAAAGAGCTTAAGAAGCAGCATAAAACTCTGTTAAAGGAGAAGGTCGGTCGGAAAATGATGTCGAGAAACATTAGAGAGAGAGAGAATTGCGTAACAGTTTATTAGAGCAGTAGAACCCTTGAAATCAGGAGCCACTTTGTATAAAAATTTTTGTACTGAAAGATCTCTTTACGATTTCTTTTTTCCCTATGGACCAAGGAAATGTCTAGTGTAGAGATTTAGCGAAGTAATATTTTTAAGAGTTACTCAAAACATATATAAAACAAATAAAAGCACTATAGTAGCCATGATCTACCATTAAATCCTACACCACTTCGCTAAAACACTTTTCTAAATAAGGCATTATATAGGAGGTAACGGGGAAAGCGTTTGGATTCGAACCATTTTCAATAGAGTTTGTGCCAAATTTCATCAAAACATCTCAAAAAGTTCGACATGTGGGTTGAACACAAAAAAACAAGACAGACGGATGGACAGAAAAGCTTAAATCGGCTCAGAAAGTGACTCTTAATCGATCGGCATAATAAAAGGGGATTCTATCTTCAAGTCCGTCCACATCTTATATACCCTTGTAGGGTACAACAAAATTTTTGACAATAATCTGAAAGGAAAATACTCACATTTAGGATTCTCTTTCTAATCTGGCAAATTAATGGACTTGACTGATAACTTTCTACATTTTGGACAATTTTTGTTCTGCAGGGAAAAACAAAGCGATTATATCGAGAAGCTGTACAGCACTTCAACTAAGCCGAAAATGGCTTTAGAATGTTTTGAAATATTCAGCGAAAAATTGGAGAAAAACCACAACGAAGCATTACGGGACGTGCTCTTGAAATATTTAGGACGTATATGGATTGAAAATGACTTGTCTTCAGCTCTGTTAAATGAAAATTTGGTATGCGATAAAGATAACTATGCGAGATATTAATTTATTTAATTGTTTTTTCCTCGTTCAGTACAAATCTGCTTTGGAAGCTGTGATCTTAGACCCTAATCTCCAAATACACTTCCTAGCATATAAACGTTATTTAAAGCTGTTGTTTAAACGAAATGAATTAACAGCTTGCCTCAGTCATGCCTGCAAGGTGATAGACCTTTATCCGAAAGATATTTATGCTTATGGATGGATTTGTAAGATTTATTGTGACAATTATGAAAAGGATCAAGCTATAGCTTTTGATGGCCTAACTCAGTCAGTTGATTTTTACGCCTCGAAACTACTGGACCTGGATGAAAATTCTTATTTAGGCTTAGTAGTAAAAGCAATTGACTTATATAATACTCAGCAATATGTCGCTTCACGTCAACTTTTACGTCACGCTTTGAAAGAAGAACCAAACTATATGGTAGCTGTTAAATTGTTGGCCTGCACTGAAACTCATTTAGAAGCTTATGGTTTAGCGGAAGACTTATGGCAACGTTTAGGGAAAGAATTTCGCGAAGAGTACGCCTTATGTCTCTCCCACGCGCAAGAGGAAAGTAAATTGCAAGAAGCTTTACATTTGTTAAACGAAGAAAATCTTTCACCAAAAGCTTTACAAGCCACAGCCAGGTAAGTACTGGGTTATTTGAAAACTGTCATCTGAAACTAAACTGCTTCTGTTGCAGGTGTTATTACAAATTGGGAGATTTAACTAAACTAAAATCCCTGCCCATGGATGATTTAACAAAGGCTGAATTTCTTCTGTAAGTGGGCTTAACATGCCCTTCTTTAACATTCATCTCACTGTGCAAACATTTCCAGATCACCAAGTCAGGCCATAGATTATCTGAATGGTTCAACCGCAGTTGATTTGGAGAGTTTCTCCTCGCTACTGTTATTGGGAAAACTCTATTACAAAATTGCAAATTTTTCGCAAGCTTTGAATAATATATTGAAAGCTACGCGTTTGCGACCTTACAGTTCCGAATGCTTTTTCTATTTAGGTAAAATTTATTTTGCTCTAAACGATATCGTGCGCTCGCGTAAATGTTTTGAAAAATGTATTACCTTAAATCCTTTGAATGATCTGGCAGTAGATAATTTATCTGCCATTTATCAACAAACTGATGAAGAGGTAAACTGCTTTATGTTTTTAAATATACAATTCCTAAAATAGATGCTTTCATCCACAGGATCTAAATGTGGCTTTGTTGACGAATACCTTAAAATATCTGAACAATTCACAACGGGCTAAACATTTGCACTATAAATTAGGTTTACATTACTTAAGTGTTAACAATTTCGATGAGGTAACTATTAATTATAATTTTATATTGTTTTTTATTGCCTACACCATTGGTACAAAGGCATATTACGCTAGTGCAGACGTATGCAATGCGCGAAAGAACTTGAGATAAACCCACGTTTTTTATTGTACCGACCGATTCGGAATAATTTTCTGAATCGATTTAAGCTTGTCTTGCTCTCTTGTGTTCATTTTCATAGAATTTGGTACACCGACGCGTTTTGGGCCAACACCATTCGGCCGCTAACGGAGTACTTTCTCCACCGCCTTCCATACAACACCTTTTTTTTGGAAAATCATAATATAAAATTACGCCGCAATATCTAAAGAAATACGACCCGTAGGTTGAGCATAAAAATAAATAGACAGATACTAGACGGACAGACGGACAGACAGACAGACAAGCTGACATCGACATAATAATCGGTGGATCTATTCCAAGTCCTTCTGGGTATTACATACAATACCCTTTGCCGTAAGCGGTGTAGAGTATAATTGACAGAGCTACTGCAATCAATGCCATTTGCTCACATTTGCTGGAAGCTTAAGAATCAATATAAATAGATCCAATTCGCAGTTCGAAGCTTGAGTATGATTCGCCGATTTATTCGAACGTTCCGGGCAAAAGGACATTGATAGATCCGTTAAACTATGATGGGACGTTTTCTTATAGCCTGCATGTCTTTGAAGCAATTTTTGTACAGTTTTAGTGCTTTAACGTTGTGAGTAGAACAAGGGATTAAGAAAGATTTCCTAGCTTGCGTAACCCTAAGTAGCGCTTTTTTAAATTTATGAAGTAAGTTCGTTATTTGATCGGGCAATGATTTTAATCTAATTTCACGATATATTTGTAGAATTACCGATTCTTTGCTTTCGCGAATTAACACATTAATCAAAAGACTCATTTTAGTTAAACATGGACTTTGTAATCTTATAACTCGATTTTATTCCAGGCTATACAATCCTTTCGCACTGCCATTAAACAGGATGTTTCTTGCATGATTTATTGGGAATCTTTAGGCGATGCCTACGCTGAAAGGGGTTCTTATAATTCGGCGATAAGAGTTTTTCAAAAAATTTTGGAAATGCAGCCAGACAATCTGTACGCCCAACTTCAAGTGGCTTTAATGAAAGTGGTTAGTTATATGAATAAATAGAGATTTTACATAAGTATAAATATTAAACGTTAATCCGTTAGACTACACGCATGTATTCAGAATCTATAGAAAATTTCGATCGTTTACTTAAAAGTAGCAACGATTATCTGCCCGCTTTAAAAGGAGCTGCTGAAGCCCATTTGGGTTTGGCCAATTACTTAAAAAGCGAATACCGTTATGGGAGGGCTAAACATCATTTACAAACTGCTGTAAACATGCTACAAAGGTAGGAAACAGTAAAAAGCATTAATATGTATTATACCCATTACCGAAGAATGACGTTCCCCAGTGGGAAGCTTTCGAGACCCCACAAAACATATATGCTCTTGATTAGCATCACACTCTGAATAGCTTTAAGCAGATGTATATGTCCATCCCTGTAATGTCTGTTGCAAACATTCTGGCCACAAAAATGGAGCTATCGATTCCACATTTGGCAGAAACGGTGGAAGATCTTATGCGGGGGTTGGTATTGGAAAAGGGCCAACGCGGTGAAATGACACGTCTACCGCAGCATGTAAACTGAGAACAAAATTGTTTTCCTCTCCTACTTACAAACTACCGCAGATAAATCTATAAAAAAATTTGAGCCCAAACTTTATGGACGAAGCTATACTACTTGCACAAAACAATCCCACTTTTATAGAGTGTCATAATTCCATTTGCTTTCCAAAACCTTTATAACGCACAGCAGCATCGTTCAAAAATCCCACAATGTATAGAAATTCGTCTCAGTTTCTGGCCAGCTCAAGTGCGGAATGCACTTAAGCATGTCCATCTATCCGTCTGTGTAGTACCTGTGGTAAACATTCTGCTGTTCGCAAAAATGAAGATATAACTTACAACCTTGTAAAAGAATATGAAAATGACCGCAACCGGTCAAAGGACACCCCTACAACGCCTACACGCCTATGCACCATAAACTGTGGGCACCTTTGCTTTTCGCGCTTGTTTGCTTGTTACTCATCAAGTATGATACATACACCACATAAATGTCTCCACTTCTATTCTGGAAAATATCGAAAATCAGACGCGCCCACCCAATATTATAGAGTAAAAGAAGTTAGTTCTTTTCACTTTTTTAGTCTTCTAGTCTCAGGGTAAAGGTGACGGGTATGAAAGATTCGGTCTCGGCCGAACTTGTTTTGTTATCTTATAAATAATCTTGTTAAATATTTTCAGATGTTTCTTGCGTACTGAAAACCTTAATATGGTTTGGCTTTGGCGTTTAACGGCAAATGCTTTCGTTTTAACTGCTCAAATGTCAGAGTCTATGGCAAACTTGGATGTCAATGGTCTTTTAGCTAAACGTGAAAGCGAAATTGTTTTCTTAACACGCAAGGATTTATTTAAATTAGCCGCCAGGTAACATAAATAGGTTAATATGTATGTTTAGAACAAGAAAGAATTATTTTTATTTTATTGTTTAAGGTTTTACACATGTGCTTTAACAATAAAACCAAACACCTATTTATGGTACGAATTGGCTTTGTGTTACTATTACATGGCCGATTACATAAACGAAGAAGCTGAAAATCATTTAGATATGGCTACGAAAGCATGTCAAATGGCGATTAAAGAACAAAGTAATCGTTGGCAAAATTGGAATTTATTGGGTGTTATAAATATGCATCAAAGTGAGAAACGATCAGATCTTTTTAAAATTATTTGTAAATGAAATCTAAATGTAAAAATTTTAAAGTTAAAGAAAATTATCCAATGGCCCAGCATTGTTTCATACAAGCGCTTAATTTAGATCGTAAATCTTATACTACATGGACTAACTTGGGAGTTTTATACTTGAGGTTACATGAGATCAAATTGGCTAACCAAGCCTTTCAACGAGCCCAACAATCCTCTCCGATTTATCCGAATGCTTGGATAGGTCAGGCTATGATTGCGGAGACTATCAACGAAGAAGAAGAAGCTTTGGACTTATTCAGACACTGCCAACAATTTGAATTTCATAGTGAATCTGCTCTGGGTTACGCTCACTGGGTTTGTAATATACTTTGCGATCCAGGCAAATGTCAGTTGCCGCATTACAAACATGCTATTAACAATATGCATGCTGATGTAATGGCCTTGGATGCGATTAATTGGTAATTCTTTAACATATGGTAAGCGAAGTGTGTGTACAAACTTTGAAATCATCTTTTCTCGTAAAGGTACGCGATTAACGAAGAAAAAGAGACCAGTGTATCGGCTCTTTCTCTTCAAGGATTTTTAAGTCAACGTCAAAAACTATATCGTCCCGCTGTCAAAGCGTATACGGAAGCTGCATCCAAAGCCGCAATAGGCACGGAACGTGATTTAATTTTTACTAATTTGGGTTTTGCGCATTTAAAATTGAACGAGCCCACCGAAGCTATAAATGCCTTTAATAAGGTTTCACAAGCTTCCTTTACACCCATTATTGGTTTAGCTTTGGCGTATTTTAAAGCAGGCCAACATCAAGAAGCTTATTCCGTCTATAATTCGGTACTTAAAAGTGTAGTTGGTACAGAAGACGATAAGGCAGCTCGCATTTTAGTAGCTATGGCTTCAATGGTTTATGCCTTCCAGGGTGAAGCAGATACGAAAACTATTTTATATCAATGGTAAATAAAACACGTAAGGAAATTATATTCGGTCGCGGCCGAATCATTTCATGCTCTATAATGTTGAGCTGGCGCGGGTGGTGTTTTCCATTTTCACAATAAAATTGGGGAAATTTATATGGTGTACTTGTAGTAGTGTGTGAGTAACAAGCCAAAAACACTGAAAAAAAATGTGTTTACAGGTTTTGTTGCATGGGCGTGTAGGGTTTGTAGGCACGTCCTTTGACCGACTTGGATCACTTTAAAATTCTTTTGTAAATTTGTAAGCGATATCTTCATTTTCACGAACGGGCGAATGTTTACCGCAGACAGCGCATAGATTGACAGACGTACAGACGGCTATGGTTTCGAATTTGAAGCTGGCCAAGGATTTAAATACTTTACGCGGTATTTGAAACTTGCTTCCATGAATTATAAAGGTATTAAGAACAAAATTAAATCTTCCACAGATTCTACAGCGTCAATAGAATATATACTACAATTCTTCTAGATTTATCCGCTGTAGTTTATGCGTAATGAGCAAAAAATGAATTCTTTATTTCTATTGAGAAGCAGAGATGTTTTTATTTGACGTGGTACTGTAGACTTGTTCTGCTACCGATTTGATTCAGTTTCCATATCATCCTGTGCTCAAGAACTTTCAATGTTTCTGCCAAATTTGAAGTCGATAGCTTCTTTTTTGCGGCCAGAGAAATGTGAAAGACATTACACAGACGGACAGACGGACATGCCTAATTCGATTGAAAAAATGAAGATACCCCCATTTCTACTATACAGAATTGCAAGCCCTCATTGCTCGTTGATGGGTATAATAAGGTCTGTGCTGTAGATAATTTTGTAATTTTTCTTTCATTTTCTTCTTTCTTTCGTAGCATACTTTTAAAGAATTCTCCCGTACAAGCGTTGTACTCGGCTTGTGCATTGGGAATTTTACATCAAGACATGCAATTAACAGAGACCATCTTAAATGAGCTAAGAAAATATGAGAATTCAATAGAGCACGTAGCTCATGTTGCGTATTTAAGGGCCCAATACTATCTATCGATTGTAAGTAATTTTCATATATGAGATTTTTTGTATTAACTTCGTCAGTTAGGAGGAAATGTTTTACTTATTTTCAAATTTGATCAAAAACATTTATCCATAAGTAAAAGAAATCGCTCCTTTGCTAGTTCATATCCGAATACCGTACCGATTTGTCAGTTGCTTTGTCTCATATATGAATTTTTAGCTTTTTCTTTTTCTTTTTATTTATTTTTTCTTCTTTTAGGAGAAACCACGTAATGCTCTTATCTCTTTGATGACACGTGTACACATCTTTCCGCAATGTGCTGCTCTACGTAAAGTTCTGGCCAACTTTCTATTAAACAACTACGGACATAAACGTCAATATCATACAGCCACTAGTCAAATAGCTTTAAGTGCTATTAGTTTAGTGCATGGCAGTAAAACTAACAAGTTTGTATTTACCATGTTCTTACATATGCATATCTGTTTGCACAAACACAAATACAAACGCATTCTTAGTATTTCCCTATCAGTGGCATTTATTTAAACTATGTTTACATATACATATACATATACATACGGGTGCGGGTGTGTTTAAAGTTTGAACTTTTCTCTCTTTTAAGAAATGATTGCATTGAGGACTCTCAAACTTTACTAATCGCCAGTCGTGCTCTCCAGCCAGTCGATAAGCAGAATTCTTTGAAACTAATACAACGTGCCGTACACTTGTATCCAAATAATCCGAACGCTTGGAGTTCTCTTTTGCAAGTGCATTAAGTTCAGCCAACAGGAAAGAATATGATTTTATATATATATATATATATATATATATATATATACACATTCCTATGTATATATATGTATTTATTCCAATTTTTTATAATAAATGGTAAAAACTTTAATTAGAAAGTTGCTTAATGTTTGTTCTTTGTTTGTTTCTTGAAAGTATTGAGTGGTGGTTTTCATCAATTTTTATATGCTCGAGCTGAGCAAAAACCGCATGAAGAAATTAAACAATAGATTCAATTTAATAACAGATTCATTCTTAATTGCCCATTGATATTAAATGAAACTGAACTCATCTCTAACCACGATGGCTTCATACATATAATGCAAAGAACAATTTTTTCCATTCTTGCGTTTACTGCCGGAAGACAGGGATATACCAGATATGTCCTCATATTTGTAACAATTAGAAATGTAAAACTACCTTCAGATTATCACTTATCTCCAACCAAGATTGCCTTCTAATGGAAAGCACAATTTTTTCCATTCTTACACTAGGATACACTAGATATGTCCTTGTATTGATAACATCCAGAGATGTAATACATTTTTGGTCATCGTAAGCTTCTGATATTATATCCGCCAATGTCTATCTGTTCATCGACCGGTAGCCATAGGAGTTACTGCTAGCGGTCGTGCAGCCTTAACATAGGTGGGTGGTGTTTACGTATCTATCGACGAGACACGCATCAAAGCTACGATTGTACACTCATCTGAATTAACGTATGGTCCATCGCATATGGGTATGCCGACTTGTTAGTTATGCCCCGACTTGAAATTGCTTGAAATATGGTCGATGGTTTCTTTTGCATTACGTGTATGGATTTCTTTACCTCGGTTACATTTTGCAGGCGATGCTTTTCTTTTTTTATTACATATATAATTTATGATATATCTAAAGAAATAGTCAATAAAGGTTATGTCCAGATGAGAAAAGAAACAGAGTTGATTGTCCCTAATGCGGACAATGGAACAATGTAGATATGATGTTTGCATAAATAACAAGTAAGAACCCTATAGTAGGGCCCGGCCTATCTTTAAATGCCTTACACCGCCCTACAATTATTCATATATCGACTTTTCAAAACAGGACGTTATGTGGCAAGTTGTCGAAAAAAACTTCCGGTCCGAGGCATTTTCAATAGCATTCGCCATTGGGCAAAAAATTTCAATTGTACCAAATTTCATCAAAGTATCTTAAAAATTGCCGACTGTAGGTTGACCACAAGAGAATAAGGCAGACGGACAAATTTAGATCGATGCGAACAGTGATTCTGAATTGAAAAGTCCAAGTGCTTCTGGGCGTTGCATGCATCCGCACAAACTTTATATATCCTTGTACCACAATTAGTATGGGATGTAAGGAAAAGCAACTGTATGGACTTGGAAAATTCATTAACACAATTTAGAAAACAAAATTACATTAGTTTCTAAATGGAAGATGCGGTTATGATGTGTTTTCAGTTTTCTTATTTCATTAGATTCATGCAGAAGAGATATTGCGGAGGGATTTATGTGCTTGACAGACGGTTTCAGTTTGATATTTTTGAACTGTTTCATTATCAGAGTCACTGGCTGGATTCCATGCCTTTTTATCTGGCTGGATTCCATGCCTTTGTATGCCGTAAGTCGAAGCAGCTTGGAGGTTACTCTCGTCTGTACAATGTAATGCATTTATTTCCAAGGCAAAGAGTAAAAAAAAGTGCCCTTCGAGTGGAAATGTTTATTAGAGACTTCATGCAGAGCATATTTTCTTGTATAAGATTTTGATTCAACTCAACCATTCCTTATAGGCTTTGGACTGACATTGAAGCCCTTACGATCACGATAGTTAAGATAAAAAGGCTGAAACTTAGTGCATATGTTGTTGATTGTTGTTGGTTATGAATTTAGTATTTGGCCAAAACATTTGCTATGAATACAGAGAGGAAAGGAAACGGAAATATTACCGATCGTGCCTTTATAATCCATATTAAAAATCCCGTGCTTGTTAATGTTACGAGCACCTAATGTTCTTTCTACAGCGCATATGCATTTTTTGCGTGTTTAAACGGTAATAATTGAATTAACAGGCATTATAGAGATTCTCATCAAACCGGATAAAATTTCTCTTTTGTTTTTGCTTATGTTTAGAATTATTGACGTGGAATAAATTTCTCAGATTAGAGTGCAATGGCCGCTTAAACCACAATCAATGAATGGATGCACACTCTATCTCTCTCTCTCTCTCTCTCTCGCTCTCTGTGTGTATGTATTTGTTTCTTATTTCAATGCAAATTGATATCAAAAGTTGTAACTAACGGAAACGGAAATGACAACTGAGACATTGCAAATGTCTAACGAAGCTAGAAATAAAATGAGTGTCAAGTGTTAATTTATGAAAACCACTCGATTTTATCAGGTATGTCTGTTTCTGTATTTCCATGTAATTTAAATGAAATGCCTAGAGTTTTATATGCCCCGTAAGAGGTATGTTAGTTTTGCTAAATGTGTGTAACGCATAAATGTGCTCAGAAATAAATATACTCTTGATCGTTTGCGACATCTATTTTCTGTCCTGTACTTGTCGTCTGTCCCTCTCTTAAAATTATACCGCAATGGTTCAAACCTTGCATAGCTTTTAGTTTTGAGCTTTAAGTTGATTCTAAAACATTTCTTTAAGAACATTTTTCTAGCGAGTTCGAATATCCACTAATTTGAACTAACAGTTGTGAAGAAACAATATTCAAATAAAATGGAAAAAATCAATATTAAGGCATATACCCGACGCCACTCACCTGCAAAGCTGTATATAGCTGTATGTAGCGTGGAGAAGGACTTGGAATAGACTTACCTTTTATTGTATGCAACGACTTCTAAATCGATCTAAGTTTGTTTGTCCGTCCGCCATGTTTCCTTGTATGCATATACAGGCCACAATATTTGAGATATATTGATGAAATTTGATACGCTGATGTGTTTTGGGCCAAGGACAAACGCTATTAAAAATGGTTCCAATCGCACCTCTTTTTCGTCTAATTTTTATATAGCGCCTTATTTTGAAAATTATATGAATACCTGTAGATGGTGTGGAATATTTAATGGCGAGTCAGGGGCAATTATACTGTTTTTATTTGTTAATAAGTGCAGTTGGTATAAATAATTACGAACTACGAAATAAGAAAAAATTGATAACTAAATTATGGCGTTGATGTTGGAGAGCTTAAAATTCTTCCTTGATAAAACTGTACATTTCTGACATGAAAAAAGCAAAACATATAATTTCAAATACATACGATGAACGATACGCACTCTATAGGTGTAGGATTAATATATCAAGTGAATGAATGTGGTGGGATTGCCTTCTCCTTCAATCACAGATCGCGTTTGTGTTTAACCTACAGGCCGCCATTTCGGTGAAGTTTAGTGTATGATGCTGGTGATGAAGATGGTTTGGACCGGACCACTTTTTCTATCCATATAACGCCTGTGTATTAAGCGAACTCGCGAACCGTGGTTCACTATAAGGTTTTGTTTTTCTATTTACATCAAAACCCTTTAATGGGTTGCTTACGCTTGCATAACGTGTTTCTATGAATAAAGTGAATTTTTCGTTTAAAAATATCTGAATTTCCTATGATTATGTGCTCTTTACTACGCGAACACGCGTGATCGACGAACCAAACACAATAACAAGCAAGCGCTAGGTATAAAATTATTCGACTTAAACCGGATCTAAATTGGTTGTTGTTTTATTTTTTTGCAAAGTTTTAACACCTTTTGTTTGTCAATCTTGTTTTCTTAACTCTTGGTAAAGTTTTCAATTAAATATACATACATAAGCATATAGAGGAATATGTGTATTGCAGGTGCACAATATCTGCCGTAATAGAATGTGCTTTTAAAGTCTGATATCAAAACTCATACACGAGAGAAAGAGTTCACACGCATATGCATATGTATAGGGCGCTTATATATTTTTCCATTTCATAAATATTGATGTATATATGTGTGCATCCACATAAACCCATATACGTATAAATAGGGACACATTTGCAAATGCTATTGACTTTTAAAATAAATATATAGTAAAGTTTGAAAGCACAGACGAAGGCGATGAATAATAAAGGAAGAGAAAAAATGAAAGCTTTACATATGTTTTCTATGTGTCACAAGTCTGTCTGACAGTTTTCTGAATATGTGTATTATTTCCCGCCAATATACATATATTTCTAATGTGATATCTGTGCATTATATTTATATATGTAGAACATATATTATTGTGATCAAAAAATAAAGTGAATTTATTTATATCGGCTTTCAATTACTCCCCGTTCAACACATCGTCTTTAAGGCGACGTTCTCCCCACTTCTCGAAACTGTCAGAGACACGTCTTTTTTGGCATGGCATTCAATACTTTCGTCGATCCGGCTTCAATCTCCTTAATCGAGTCAGGCGAATGTGGTTATGGAACGATTTAGCTCGAAACCTTCTTGGAGAACCAATGCAAACATTGAGATTGTTGACGCGCTTGGGACACAAAAACATCTTTTAAAATCGTTTGGATGGATCTACATAAAATGCCTACACTATTAGGGGTTTCCCCTTTCATGACAACTCACTTCGCAAATGTTCCCTATGCGTGTAACACGGTGATGATGGTAAAAAGAAGTCGGGAAAGAGTAGTCGTAGCCCATATTTTCGAGCACTAAATCTTTGATTTCCTTGACGTGGCTTTCGTCGGTACGATGTCACTGTTCGTCTTAGACTCGTTCTCGCCTTTTCTTTAATGTTTTTGTAGGCATTTTTTTTTTTTGCCATGAAGCCTCACCATCAAAGGCCTTGCTCAGCATCCTTAACGTGTCCGCGGCAGATTATTCGTTCCGCAAACAAAATTTAAAGCAAATACTTTGCTCGACAATATAGACATAAAACTACATAGACATCAAAGGCGGTGCTTCGAATTTACGAAAAGAAGTAAACATACCACAGCAGGCCACGGCCCATCATTAAATACCCTACACCACCTCGCAACGATGCATATAGTGGCTATTCATAATAAGACGTTATAGGAGAAGTAGTCGAAAAAGTGGTGCGATCCGAATCGTTTTCGATAGTATGCGTCCTTTGGATGGAATGCCTCAGTGTATCAGACTTCACGAAAATATGTAAAAATTTGCGGCCTTTAGGTTCAACACCAGAAAACAAGGCGGACAGATGGACGGACAAAAAAAAACGAACGAACGAATGGGTAAAATCACTTTTTGAATTAATCGGTATAATAAAACGTGGATCTATGTCAAGCCCATGTGCACTTAATATAAGTTTACATAAAAAATTCACTTTACTTTTTGATCACATTAGTGTAGATATCAAGGGGAAATTACTTATCGGTTTTGTAATATACATATTATCACAATATATATATATATATAAATATATATGTATATATATGTTTATAACAAAATGACATTCAAAATTACCAAACATTTACACAGCAATTGAATGCTTAAATGTCGGTTTCTATTAAATGCCAATTCAGTTTGAAAGCATTTTTATTTTACGGTAAAATGTGTGACATTAAAATACCCGGTAAAGGAACATCTGTCAAATGCTGCTACTATCTGATATGTAATTATCTTGGTTAACTCTTTAGTGTCTGATTTTTGGTTTACGTTGCTAGAAAAAAACAAAAAATAGAACAACAGATAAATGAAACTGATTAAAGTCTATTTGAAAAAATTGAACAAAAAAAAACAGATTATGAAAAATTATTTCAATAAATTTTTAAGGTAATGATTAAAAAAAATATGGTTTTACTGTGGGATTAAGTTTGTCTATATTTTTCCGACAAAGGAAGCAACTGCTGTCATATAAAAGCGCAAAATAATTTTTGTTTGCAATTTGAATAAGTTAGTAGTGTTGTAGAAAACCGTCTTTTTCGGGGATTTTCATTTCTTTAGCTTCGTGTTGATTTAAAATTTTCGAATAGTCATAAGATAAACCTGACGTACGATTAATGCTAACGATAATGTCGCTCGCGACGTCATGCCCACGCTTTTGATGAGATCAATTGTTGCGTTATTCGTTTCTCTTTCTATTTTTCCAATAAAAGCAACACTGGGCAAGGCTGCAATTAATGCAGCATTTGTTGATTATTTATTCTTTTCTTATTACAATATACGCTTGGCCGATTTAAGTAACATCTTTTTAAGATTAGAGTATTATAGTCTGACAGTTTAGGGAAGAACTTCGATCAGAGGCAACAGCAAAGTTTAGTGAAGAGTTTTCAATTCGAAATGAATATTTTTTTGGGCTCGAAGTACTAAGAAGCGACATTTAGTCTAAGTACTTGTATAAATAGCTACTACAAAGTATGATCCAAGTGCGCTGGCACTGAGGTGGCTTCCAATATTACCAGAACAGAACAGTCAAATATGAGCCAACACAGAGGATAAAGTGATTTTTTAGCGTGAAACCTTTCGCTGGCATGTTCTGAGATCCACGTTACTACTATGGCATGAAAATGGAAGATACTATCGCAGAAATCAATGGGAGAGAATATTAAATGCAAAGTTCGGATGAAGGCTGAAATCTTACCCTAAGAAATCTTTAGTAACAAAAGCCTGCCTGATCGGGCACCCAAGGCGTCAACATGAGTTCTTCTTCTATGGCATGAAAATGGAAGATACTATCGCGGAAATCAATGGGAGCGAATATTAAATGCAAAGGTCTCGTGAAGGCTGGAATCTTACCCTAAGAAATCTTTAGTAACAAAAGACTGTTTGATCGAGCAAGCAAGACGTCAACATGAGTTCTTTTCCTAGAAAGTTAGATAAATTTAGTCCTTCTTTCCTTAAACATCAGAGTCAATCGTAAATGAATTTTCACTTGCTTCGATGATTATTTTCCTTATTGTAACTAACGAAAAATGGTTTGTCAGAAGTTATCGTAGTTCTGTAGAGCATTTTAATGTAATCTCCTCTTAAGAAGTTATTCGTTTGTACAAAGAAAATTTCATGAAAATTTAATCTAAGCCTTAAAAGAGTTTTTCAATTGTTTCCCCTTAAAAATTAATCAACAACAGCAAGAACTGTAGAGAAGATATCAACATTTTTTGTTTTCTTTTTTGCCATATTTTCAATTTGGAAAAATTCTCATTTATTCACAAATTAAATTGTCTGTGCTTCTAAACTGAATCTAGAGTCAAATGATGATAAGGCTTTTCAACATATGTCTATAAATGCATGTATATGCAAATAAAGGAAAAGCTTGAAGGCACTTGCAACGAAGAGGAGACGAAGAGAATTTTTACTTTAAACGGCGGATATATTTTTCTAACCATTTTTTTTTTTTCTCTACGACAACATATATTTTATGTAGTGGAGTACTTCGTGCTGTGTACGTGACTGTTTGTTAAGCATACAAAGTGGAAATGAAGGAAAATCTATATAAAAGCAACAAGATGTTAGTAGAAAATTTTTAACTATAACATGTTTTTGTAGTCGCTTCGTCTCTTTTAGTTATATAAAATGTTATCAACATTACAACAATGACAGGCAATGCCATGAAACGGAAAGACAAGGTGTTGTTTCAATATTACGTTTAAATATTGTCTAGATTGGATGCATATGCACGTATGCATGCATGTATGCATGTATGCATGTATGCATGTATGCATGTATGCATGTATGGATCTTTATGCAGATATGCATAAAGAAAATGCTTTAGTTTAATGCTATCTTTATTACTAACAAATAAATATGTAGATAAATTCAAGAAAATGCAACAATTTGTTATCGAAATCAATACGTAGTGCAAGAATGCATTCATTGAATCGATGAACATATGGCAAACATAAGCACTTACCCAGCGGTGGATGTCTTCTCAGAAATTCTTTTGCATAAAATTTATGCTTCTTGCGGACAAAGAAAAAATCAAGCAAAATTATTATAGCGCGTCCAGATCTATTTTTAAATGCCCTACACCACTTTGTTTAACACCGTTATTCATGCCTTATATGGGAAGTGCTTTCGTCTTTGGGCCAAAGCATGTCGGTGTGTTGAGCTTTGTCAAAGTGTCTAAAAAATTGCGACCTGTAGGCTAAATACAAGAAAACAAGACGAAAAGACGGAAGGACGAGCTTTGATTCTGGGTCAATCGGCGCAAACTTCATATACCTTTGCAACATAATAGGTGTAGGGTAAAAAAAGCAAAAATCGAACTGTGCCGAATCAGGTGGACGGACGGACGGCCAATCTTACAATTATTATGAAGTATGTACAAGTTGTTTTGGGTCTCAAGCACAAGTGGTGTAGGGTATTAAAGAAAAGACCGAATTGTTTTAATAACACATAAAATATGTGTCGAATTATGTTCTTTTATCAATTCCTTTACAGTTTAATTAACTTTAACAAAAGATATTTTAAATATTTGGAAAATTGCTCATAAATCAACTACTTTTAATCTATTACATACATAATGGTCCTTAGAAAGTGCATAAGATTACATTAATTTTATCGAATAGAATGTTTACGAAATACTTTCAAAATTGAAATAAATTTTCGAAAAACCAAAAATATATAAATTTGTTTATTCGGCTTAAGTTCGGAAATTTAATGCATTTATTACACTTTTGCACATTATGGCGTGCATCAGTTTTCTTCCTCCTTATGTAGTATTCAGGAATATTGATCGGAATAACGAACTAATCCTATTTAGTTGTTTTTGTCTCGGCCATTGTCCATGTGTGAAACTCTCACAGAACGCATTAATGCTTTCAGTTTAACATCAGAACTATCCTCTTAATGCATTCATTTTCAAGGCTCAAGAAAGTAGTTATGTAGTATTAGGCATCTTTGTTGTGGGTTTCATTTAATGACCTGTAATCAATTTTTGTTCACCTAATCTAGGTTTTGAGATGTCGATGGCATACCAAAAAGGATCAATTTTGATCTCTTTGCTGGGCCACATTGGCAGAACATGCTTTATTTGATTAGGGATCGAACATTAAGAAAATGGGTGGGATCTGCCCACAAGAGAAAAGAAGCTGAAAAACGCTCAAAAAAGCATCGGCAACTTTTGCATATTTTCACCTCGTATTTCTTGATCTCACAAAAATATTTCCCAGTTTATGCGATCGAACATTCAGTATAGCTATTGTCACACGACGATCACTACTAAGAGATAAGTATGACTTCATTTCTTCTATCGCATCTCATAAATTCCCTTAAAACTACCCCTTTAATACCCACGTGTCGCTGATGTCTTTTTTAAACTGAAATTTATAATTTTTATATTCACACCACGCTCCGCTGGTATGCTAATGCTGTTGCTACTCTGTAATACGTTAACACTGATCCATTATTCTTTTGGTACAGTTTCAGTAGATGTGTGCATCAGTTATTGGGCGTGCAGTTGAACTAGACGAGTACATACGTTCCTCGCTGAGCGCGATGTGTCCGAAAAGGTGTACCGTGAACCTTGAAATAATGTACCAATAAATGCAACGTGTACCGTGTGTATGGAAAGCAAGTGTTAAGGGGAAAAGTTGTATGGTGAAAAATCTTCATTCGATTTTTTGAAATCGTATTGTATCGAAACCGGGTTATAGCTGTCGCAACTTTTGTGTCGCATTGTATCGAAACTGTGTTTTGCAAGCGAGTAACGCTGAGTATGATTGTCTTTTTAGTTTTTATTAATTTTGGACTTTTATTACTTTGTCTGCTTTGCATTTAGTTACCTCACGCGTTTACTCTTTTATGTATTTTCTAATTCATCTGAATCTGCACTGCAGCTGAATTTTGTGCATGCGAATAAACAGACGACAGAATAAATGAGTAAATGCATTATGCTATCTATCACACTGGGATTTGAATCCGGGTATGCTGACTTTCGGGTATATAGTCTCGATTCTTATCTACTAGACTAGACGATTGTCTTGACCTAATATCTGAAATTAGTTTCGGGCAGAATATTGTCAGATATTCTAAGGGGTTTCAGTCCAGTGCTCCTCCGTCACTGGTCCACGCCTTCAATACCTTACCTCATATTAAAGAATGATTAGCATAGTAGTACGATGATGTCGAGGATATATTCGGTTAATTTATGAAAATAATCGAAGAAAACACGTACTGGTCTGTCGTAATGAAAGCATCCTATGCACAGACAACGGATTCAGAAAAACTCTTATTGCAGAAAAATTGCGCATAAATGCACCTCACATCCGTTCGAATCAAAGAAAAACGGCTGCTTGTTATAGGAATAAAGCAAACAAGAAAATAAATATGCAAAGTTTGGAAAAAGTGAGAGTAATATTTACATTATATCTATACATCTATATATATATATGTAAAATATGTTCTTCTGCGCCATAATGTGAAGAAAATAATAAAGTTTTCTCCATTTACAAGCTGAGTAGAAGCCAACGTAAATCATGTTAATATGCAAACTTGCCCTGGTATGAGTGAATGTCTACTCACTCATATGGCCATTACAAAAGAACATAAAATTTTACTTGCTCTATGTAAACTTGCATTACACTCTTGTTAAGCATAACTAAGTACTGCAAGTTATGCTCTATATACATATATATATACATACATATGTATAATAGGTTCACCGGAACGCTCTATGCGTTTGTTGAGCTCAATCAAGTCTTTCCGCAATCTCTGATGATGTTGAAGAAGGATTTCGTTCCAACACGATCTTGACAGTATCGTGTTCGCGCAAAAATGATCGCCCGGAGTGGGGCCTATTAGAAAGATCGAAATCATTTATTTCAATTTCGGTTGGGCCATCTTCTGCATGTTCTCTATCGGAGACTGCATCTTCATTAAATACGTTACTGTAGCGTTTCTGCTTTTTTGGAAGCCGTACAAAGTACACTAGCTGGGGATAAACGTTTGCGTCTCCTTTAGCACTAACATGAATCATTCTAGATTTAGTTCACTTTTCAGGTCAGGGTGTATGCGTTCAGTGATAAAGAAAAAAGAAACTCAAATATGCTTCAAATGAATCTGCGCATACCTGGTGCAATTTGTTGTCAGCCGAACGGTCGAGAACTTTCCGGTAGACCTATTGTGCATTCCAGCGGGGTGTACATCACAATATGAGCACTTGTCTTGTCTCCTAAGCAAATAAAAGTTGGAAATTAAAAAAAAAAAAAAAAAAAAGAGAAACAAGGAAAGCAAAGAAAGGAATGGAAAGAATAGAGAACCGACAAGCAGCCATTGTGACTACACTGCTGACTTGCCGCTCACGTATGTATGCATGTGTAACGGTAGATACAAATACTTGCAATGCATATTAAAGTAATGCACACACATTTCTCTGTATTTTTGCTGCAAAAATAACAAAATAATGAAAATAAGAATTTTTCACTTTTTGAACAACTGAAACTGAATGACGTTTACACATACACACACACACACACATGCTACTCGAGTGGTACTGGTTGTGGTCGGGTATTGCAAAATAATATCATCCATTGGCATATGTATGTATGTATGTATGTTGGTATGTATGTGTGCGTTCGAGCAGGAGTAACCAAAAATTGCCAATTTGTGTACCATATATAATATGGATTCTTTTGGGGTACAAAACTTAATTTAGCAAAAATGTTCCACTCAACGTTATACTATACAATACTTGATGTGAAAATTAGGTCATTTGTGTTGAGTTGGTTTATTTTAATAAAAAAAAAAAAAATGAATAAAAAAAAGTTAAAAAAAAGACAACACAAAATTATTTGCCTCTTTTCGAAATTTCCTTTTATACAATAATATGTGTATCATGAGTTCTTTGGATAATACACTAACCTATAACAACTTAAAGCTTTCTATGGTTAAAGTTATACATTTAATAAGCAAAATAATTATCTTTAGGCGAATCTTGGGAGGTGGCAATCTAACATTCATTGGCAATTGAAAGCAGATCATCCTTTCGTTTTGTAGGCCATTCTAAGCTATTGTTTCAATTAGCTTAATTGGCTAAGTAACATTTTGAAAAATATTGGTTTTGAATTTCGCCTCATCTTCTATTTTATCTTCTGTCGTAAGTTATTGATAAAAATATTCCTCGGACAACGCACACATTTAAATTTAGCATATTTATGTCAAGTTTGAATTTTTATGAAAACAGGTTATTGGACGCACGGACGGACCGACATAACTAAATATACTCAGAACTTTGAATTGACCACCGGAGAATGAAGGATATTTTTGCCTATCAACACCAGTATATATTCTTTAGGGTATAAAGAATTCGTGACTGTATAATTTATTTGAACATATGGTAGGGTAAGTATTCTGGTTTCATCATAAGCACGAATAAAGTTTTCTTCTTTGCTACAACCAATACCGGCGCACATAAGTTTTCTGAACGCAATAAAACACACATACAAATTCATAAGAGACCCTATAAAGCGAACACATGTGTATATATATATATATATATATATATATATATATATATATATATATATATCACCCCTAACAGCGGAAACATTTAAGCCATGTTTGTTCATTGAAATTACACAATTATGACCTTAAGCTTCGTTCGAAAAATAAAAATACTTCAAATTTTTCCCTCTCACTTTCTTAGATTAATGGCTAGAAGTCATTGTTAAAATGATTGCATTTTCACATTCCGGATAATATTTTATTTTTATTGCATCCTACACCATTTGCGTATGAAGTTTGTGCAGATGTACGTGAGACATAGAAGGGCTTAAGAGCGACTCATCTTTTTTGTATTTTTGCGTTCAACGTCCAGGCCACAACTTTTGAGATATTTTCATGAAATTTGATGCACTGACAAATTTTGGCCCGAGACGAACGTGATTAGAAATGAGTGGAGTTGGACTACTTTTTCGTCCGTTTTGCTTTAAACGCTTTATATTAAAAAGTTGTTATATGAGTAACTATAGGGTGACGTAGGGTACTTAATAGCCGGCCATGGTCCAGTGTAGCGTTTTAGCTTTGTTTGTTTGTATATATCTATATATATATATGTTTATAACCCAACAAACAAGCGTGAACGCCGTAGACATATTGTGTAACTAAGGCGTAACTACAGACTAGAAGAAATAAAATTAGCAGCGAATAACAGAGAGAGTCGTAACGAATTTGAGGATAATAGAGAAAGGCAAAAATAGATGATTTATAAAACTGTAAAAATAAATTCGAGGAATAGGAGAAGAGAAAATACAAACAAAACTGTAAAGCATTATTTTCTGGCTAATTAGAGAAACAGTTGAACATTTCTTTTATAGATTTTTAGTTTTGATTACTTAATTGTGATTGGATAAAACGCAGCAAAAACTTTTTTTCTAGATTAACTATAAGAAGAAGTATTAGCAAGGATATAAGTATGATATGTTTGTTAGCGGGGAACGAGGTTAAAACTTATAATATGTATAGAGACAAAATTAATAAAGAACAGTCGTGGCATCTTAAAAGAAGATTCATGCCTAACTAAGTTTACGACATATTAGGTTTCTCTCAGCAAAAATATACACCTTCCATGGCTACTTAAATGAAACTAAGAGATAACTATGCCATCCATTATATAGCACTACGTAATGGGTCGTATAAAAAGTCTTTAGGGGTTTTCCAAGGTTTTGAGCCAAATTGTCAAGTGGGTGATGTTTAGTGCCTCCGCTATTTCTTATGTGCCGGTCTTGCTGCACCAGTTAAAAAAGGTCATCGACTTTTTCGACCAGAGTGAGGTGCATCTTTGACATCGAAATTTCCGGAAAACCACTCCTGTGTCTTTCGTTCACTCACAGCATTCTCATCGAACAATTCACAAATTTTTCGGCATATTTTTGCGCGTTTTATCTTTTTTATAGTAGAAAACCATCACATAGCGTATTTCTCCAGATATTTCGCCGATTTTCAAATCAATATAATATTTGCAGCACCAAAGAATTAGAAAACTATCTTCACAAAAACTGCATGTTGACACCAACAAAGTTCACCTTTTAGTATATGTTCGCTTGAGACAACGTTCTATGAAAGAATTTCTTTCTGAATTATTGCTGAAGATTTTCACAAATTTTAGCAAAAATATTTTATAGAAAAACGGTTAATCTAATGATGAAATTTCAATGCGTTTAGTATTAGTTCTATTAGTTACTTGTTTAATCTTTTCGTAGAAGTCGTATATCAGGTTCAGCGAGTAAATATTCACTGATTTTTAGAAGAAAAAAAAAGGTAAAATGCTATAGCGGGGCCCGACCCACCATTAAATATTCTATACCACTTCGCTTCACACAGCTACTTATATAACGACATTTCAAAACAAGACGATGTATGGGTATAGCGGAGAAAGTGGTTCGATCCGACCCACTTGGGTTAGAACACGTCAGCGAACCAAGAACGCAAAAAAACAAGACGGGCGGACAAGCTGAGATCACTACAGAAAATGATTTTCAATCGATAGGTGTAATGTAAGGTGAGTCTATCTCAAGTCCTTCCGTGTGCTACGCACATACGCACAAAGATACACGGGCAGACATCAGGCGGACGTACAGACAGACAAGCTTAGATCGATTCAGAAATGGTCTGTCTTAAAATCTTCTGGATGTTGCATATATCCACATTAATTTAATATATCCTCGTACCACAAGTGTTCTAAGGTGTACTAACTATTAGAGGGAACAGCTTTTTATATATAAAAAAAAAAAATTGTTTATCAAAAACGGATGATTTACTGTGGTGTGTGGACAAGGCTCAATCAAAACACGAAGTTCATTGTCTGAGCCTCAATAAAGTTGCCAGTAAATTTTTTTACTGGAAATATATATTGTCCTTTGTTGTTTAAAGTCCGTGCACTAAGTCAGTGACATGAAATACCAATATGTAATTTAATAAAATCTCTATTGAATAATAAAAAAGTAACAATATTAAAAATGATTTTTTAAATGAAATAAATACTTTATAAAAAAAAAAGAAAAGAGAAAAATAATGAAAATCTTTAATTATATCAGTTATATAAAACTTTTAATGAATAATTTAATTAAATTCTTATTGGATTAATAACATAATTGTAAAGCACATTAACCCATCTCATGACCATCTCAGATTTTATTCGAAAATTTTCTTTCAAGTGTATTTACACATAATCCATACATAGTTTTAGGAGTAAAGTTTGAAATAAACCATAGTCTACTTTCAGGCGATTCATGTAAATTCATTATGAATTCCTCTTCAATTTGCTAATTGTTGATAAAATTTGAAATTTTTATAAATTTTTCGTAAAAATTTAAAATACTTTATTATCGTTTTGCGTAAAATAAAATATTCCCTATTAATGTTTAATGTTTCAAAGAAAAGTGAAAAAAAAAATTATTCTTTAAAAACAAAAACTCAGCTCAAGAATTTCAGTTCATACTTGACCTTTTTTTATTTGCATTTTACTAGATTTGTGAGCGTGATGCAGTTTGCTTTTCTTTTTTTTTTTTTCTGACGTTTCCACTCGCGCTGCACACAACCATAACATTCTGAAAAAATAAATGAAGAAGTTTGCATGTTTAGCAGTTAAACACCAATCCTTTCAAAAGTCAAAATGGCGGACTTTCGCTGCTGTTCACCCTGAATGTGCATAAAATATTATTATAAATTTGGCGCATATTTGAACACGCACACAATTACGATGAATTGTGTTCACCTTACGTAAATTCGAACTAATTTTTCGTTAAGGTTAGCCGCCACGTTACATTTTTGTTTTTGTAGGTCTACGTGCGTAACATATATAAGTTCTGTTTGCAGCAGCTTTGTTTGCTGGATTTCTCTGTATGATTGGATATTATTTTGTAAGCTGCCCGAGATGAGACTTGCAAAGACTAACTAAAGGTGATTTCTTTTTTTCTTTCCTTTCGGCCTCTTTCGCCTAAACAGTGGAAACGGCTTGTTGTGGTGGTTAAGTGGTAGCTGTGGTTGGCTCAAATCGTGGAGAAGCTTGTTTGCATACTTCGCATGGAATTGCATTGCAATGGCGGCAGTTGGTTCCTAGAAAGGTACAAGTTTTAGATGGGCCTCGCTTTCACCATTTAGAAGACGAGACATGCCCATAAACACACACCTCTTCCTAGACTAATCACCTCTAGGATGCTTCGAGGCGTGTTCTCACTCGCCCGTCCATCCGCCACCGTTGAGTTAAGCTTTCACGCTACCGACCTACATTAAGTCGCTGAATTATTGATGAATATTATCCGTCTATGTCGAATTTTTGCGATTCTTCGTACCAAACAAGCCCCTCTTATATACAGTTTAAAATTTCCTTTCCTTCTCAGGCGTGTATTTTTTTACTGTAAGGGAGTGTTAACAAATCGTTAAGAAAACCTTAAATAGCTTTGTGGAACGATTGCAAAGACAAATATGTGGGCCAGTGCCAAATGTTTTTGGAACAGGTGCGGCTTTGTGGTTGAAACGGAAAATGATTTGTAGAGACCGAGATTTTATGTAACCTTGACATGTTGGAACGTCGAAAGAATATGCGAGAAACATTAAGATGGAGCAAGCGACGTGTAAATGATCCGGCCGTGTCGTTCCTCAGTATTTGTAATGAAACTAAAACACATTCTTATTCTCCTGTGATGAGTACAAATAGCATTCTTCAATACATGCAAAGTAAGACATCAAACGAGTTACAAAAATCTTGAAAGGGAAGAGAATTTGGCGCACGTTTTAAACTGCTTCACTGCTTCACTGTGTATACTGTGTGTGTATGCGTGTCAGTGAATCCATCTCAGCAAGGTCGAAATTGCTTGAATTTTTTCTTTTCTATTTCTGTTTTGGTATTTCAAGAGGGTTTTCCTACTCTATTCATCGTGCGTTTATATTAATGTTTAGTAATTGCCAGATTCGACTAAATAACGTCAGCGAACTGAGTTGAGTTAGCGAGCAAGTTATCATCGAGCATATCTATTCACATTGAAAGTCTATTACGATTCAACGAACTATGCAGAATACACTAAGCAGTCATGCATATGATGCCAATATTATCCATGTTAGTCTATTTGTATGTATGTAAATATGCGTGACCACTATGCGATAATAACAGCACTTGCTCATTTATGGTGTGCTTGGGAGTGTGAGGTCTAACACACACAACACTTGCATATCTGCATAAATGCATATATTATGGAAAAGGATTTACTATGCGTAACTGTGTAACTAACTCTACGTACATGCGCTTATACGTGTAAGTAGCAACATTCGCATTTGTATGTGTAAATTAATTTTATGTGTTTGAATACCATTTACAAACTTTACATATATTAGTATGCATAGCTGACCATTTGTAAAGTTAAATTAATTTGGATTTGATGTCGCACTCACTCTATGCCGTTGGGCTTCGTAAGCTATACACGTTTACGCTTCCAATTGGTTTCAATTTACTACCAGCTTTAGTGATATTACTAAACGATAGCTATAGAGTAAAGTCAAGCTAGCCATTTATAAATTATTGGACAGATGTGAAATGCATTTTAAAAATTATTTATTGTAATATTTTAAAAAGATGCTTGAAAGGATAAACTAATTTCGTCGTTGCGTTTTGAGAATGCAGAAGGAAAGTGTGTTAACACAAAACGTAATCACTCAGCAGTATATTCGCCAACATTTTGTTTTTTTTTTTTTTATATGACTTATCACTTAGGGAAAGCACTTTATACGTACCAAACGATGCCCATCAGAACGAGGTGAGGAAAGAGAGAGAGAGAGAGAGATGGATGCGGAGGAGGGGTGGTCGCAGCCTAGTGAGTGTTATGCCTTTACCACTTGAGCACTCACTAGGACTATGGCCACAGCAAACTCTACCGCATTAAGATTTGAGCCCGCGGACACTGACTTGGTAATCGAGTTTTCTTATCTACTCGACTGCTCATGAGGAATTTGCCGAATTTTGTATATCAAATGCTTGCCACAAATAAGACAAGTCAGTTCAGAGATGTTAAGGTAGAACATAACCTAGACCTCAATTGGACCTGAGTTAGACTGAATTACTGAGAATCTTTTTTGGTGCGCTGTTGGTTCATGAGCCTAAGGCTATTGTTTCATCTTATCCATGCCATGAAAAGATACACGGAAAACATTTTCAATCCGTTTCCTTGGATAAAAGCTAATCGAACTCACGATATGTAAAATATCAGTAAAATTGGCTCCCAGCAGCTAAGAGGTTGGGGGAGTTTCAAAATATTGGTTCAGGTTGTTTTCTAAGAGAGAGCATGAGTAGCACTGCAGGGTGTAGAATAATACTGCGGTTTTTTCATTCGATAGAACTGTTTTTAAGTAAGACGCAACTGGACAAACTATCACACAAAACGCATGATTTTGGAGCTTTTAATAGGCGCAGTTCGGTCCCAAAAAATCCAATATGTGGCAAACTCGTTCTGGAAATCTTTGTTATTCCAACTAGGAATGTTCCACCTTCCTGGCTGTTATCAGCAAAATTTCCAATTCCCGATTAAAACCAGTCAGTAGATGACTTATCATTACATCGAAAAGTGCTTCCATTCTTAGAACAATATTCGAATATAGGCCCTTTTGCTGACAACTTCAAAATATCTTAAAAATTGCCTCCTATAGGTTGAACATAACGAGACAAGACAGACAGACAGATAGACAAGTCTAGATCGATTTAGAAGCACTTTCTGTGTTGGATCAATCTCAAGTCCTTCTGCATGTCGCATAGACCTGCACATGTTTAATAGATTCTTGTAGCGCAAGTTTGTGTAGGGTACAAAAGCAGATCGAAATAATCCACATTTCCAATAACAAAAAAATTGTGCATATTCTTTTTTATCGTTGATAGACAATATCGGTTGGAAATGTATAGCTCTACAGTAACTAGGCAACGACATCACTGGCAACTATTTTCACTGTTAATAGACAACTGTTCGCAACAATTCTCCACGTTTTACATTTTGTTTCCTTTCCAATGATTAGTATTAAAAAAATAAATTTTATTTTAACGACCGTCAGTGTGTTTGTTCCATTTATGAAAAATAGTCATATATAATGCTTATAAAAACAGGTCTCTTTTACCTTACGGGATTTTCAAAATAAATTTTTTCTGTTCGCTTAGAAATGTATATACGAACATGTGTAGATAAATACCACATCACTCAATAAATTCTTAGGATGATATATAGGTGTCGCCATTATCGACGAATCCAAACGATTTTTAGATGGCGTCACTGAAACAACTGTAACTTCTAAGCTAATGGTATGAGTATCATGAAATTTCGACACATTTCGATCCGTCAATGGCCAAGTCACTTCTGTATGTTTTCCTACCAACTTATGGAGTGATATAGTGCGTTATACATATATATATATCCCAACATGGACGCGTACGTTGTTGCTGATCGCTACTGCAGTTTTTAATAGTAAATGGAAATAAAAGAAAGAAATTAATATAATTTTATTGAGTGAATGTTCTCATAGCTTTTAGTTTTCAGCGTCAAGTTTAAATGTGTGGTTATGTTAGTTATTCAAAATACACTGACAAAACATGGTAGTGAAACTTAAATCATAGGTGTTTGTTTCTTTTTAATAGATTCATTCGCATTCCTCTATTCGTGTAACACTGAGACGGTGGGAAGGAAGTGGGGAAAGAGGAAGAGATAGGACGGTAGTGGCCGCAGTCTAGCGATAAATATTATGACTGACCACTTCCTGTAGCTACGAGCAAAGAAAACTCTAACGTAGTTGACATTTGAACCCGCGAACACTGACTTGCTGCTTACTTACTCGGCTAATTAAGGGGGTATCACGTAGCACACACATTTTTTTTTTATTTTGATTTTTAAATAGTCAGTTGATTATTTTGGTGTAGGATCTCTTGGGCATTAATTTGACATTGTTTCCGTATTATTGTTATTCACTTATTAGTATTTTTCTGTTTTTTAGCTTACTTAACCCTTTATTTTCGCTCTTGCAGCGCTGGCAATATATTTTCTAAATTTTCCAATGCCATTTACTATAGGAAGCATCATAAAAATACCTAATCATTTTTGTAAGTCGGGCATGTTTTCTCCGTATTGCGATAACTTTTAGGAGAAATTATCCTAGAACTATAATCGCAAATCCCATTGACTTATCATATTGATGAGTAAGATTCTTGAAAAGTTTTTTATTTTTTTAATGCTTTCAGTTTCCCAACCCCCTCAAGTTTTCTTATAAGGTTTGTGAAGATCTTGTTTGAGTAATAAATATATTCTTTAAAGGCGAACGTTTTATTCGGAAGTAGAAACCCAATATATATTTTGAATACTATTCTTCAGTAGAGGTCAGCTTACAATCTATAAAAACTACCGTGATCTCTAAACATTGATTCTTTTCTGAAGTAGTGTCGTCCAGGCCAAGTCAGGTTCTACTCTGGGGTAATATGCTCCTTGGCTTACAACAGTAATATATTGCATAGCGGAGATCGTAGAAACTGCCATGAGAAATATCGAAACAGTCAACCAAATAAAAACAGATATTGGGTGACTCTCGACAGAGAGAATACGAGCCAGCAGACATGCTACGCATTTCAGAAATGAAAAAATTGACCAAATATTTGGAGAAAAACTAACATTGAGAAAAATCATTTTTTTGTTAAATTTTATACCCATTACCGAAGGATAAGGGACAAACGTTTCGTTTTTGATCAGCATTAAATTCAGAATCGCTTAAAACATGTCCGTCTGTCCGTTTATTCGTCTGGCCGTCTGTGTATTTCTGTCGTAAAAAATCTCCTGGCCGCAAATATAAAGCTGTTGACTGTAAATTTGCAGAAAATTCTTGCACGCATGTCGAAGGACACGTCTACACAACCATGCAAATTGAGAACACCTCTGTTGTTGCAAAAGGAATAAAAAATTGTTTTTCTTCTCATTACTTATGAATTACATTAGCAGTAGTTGCTACGTATCTGTGGTACATATTCTTACCTTTGTAAAGGAGATGTCGAGAAGACACCTACAACGCCCACACATCGATAGAATCATAATTGAGAACAGGTTTGATATCCGTGTGTTTTGCTTGTTGCTCATAGCCTACAACAGATGCACGATATAAAGTTGCACGCAATTATTCTGCAAAAATAGAAAAAATCCCCCCCATGAAGGGCGCAAATTTATGTTCATCCTTTTCTTCAACCACTTGTAGGCACGCTGATGGGTGTAAAAGAGACGCTCACAACCGAATGCAATTTTTTTTTTGTGTCTATTCTCTTTATCTGCTCGCAAAAAGTTAGGGTATCTCAACCTAATGTCCGCTACTAGAAATGTATTAAATTTATCCAATTATTTTTAATGTCTAAAAATTAGGTTTGAATAGTCTGAACAATCAATTTGATCTAGTCGTCATGCCTTCCCTATCTGCTAAGGGGAGAATTATGGGCTCAATACTTTATTTAGAAGAACACATTATTGAAGTTAATGCATTTGAAATCAGTCAGCAATTAGGTGCTTGCAAAAATGTTGTTGATCGTTAGTCGTTCGATCTAAATCATACTTATCAGGAAAATTATTTTCAAAACAAGTGAAAGCAGCTCTAAAAACAAATTAGCACCCTATACCATCCAACAGTTATTCATACAAAACCCGTTCAAAATAAGTTGTTGTATGGGAAGTGGTCTAGAAAGTGGTCCAATTCGAAATATTTTCAATAGCGTTTGCGCTTGAGCCAAGATATGTCGGTGTACCATATTTCAGTGTCAGCTGTTAAAAAAATTACGGCAGGAAGGTTGAACGCAACAAAACAAGACCGACAGACGGACGGGTCAAGGTTAGACCGATTCGCAACCACTTCCTCAAGTTCGAAAGAGAATCACTTTCGATCGGCTTAGCAAAAGGTGGGTGTATGTCAAGTGCTATTCTGGGTGTTGCATACATCCACACAAACTTAATATACCCTTGTACCACAAATGGTGTAGAAAAAAACAAATTCTTCTTCTTCGTCGTCTTCTAAAATGGTTCACCGCGGTGTGATGGCAAGATTCTGTGATCATACGAAGTCTGTCCTTCGTCGTAGATATATATATAATTTTTTTTGCTATCTCAAATTGCAACACTCTTTACCTATGTCACTGCTATAAAGTATTAATGCGTAATTTAATAAAATCTCTATTGAATGATGAATACATTGAAATAAGTGATAATATTAGAAATGATTTTTTAAGTGGAATAAATATTTTATAAAAAAAGAAAAGAGAAGGAAAAACCATGAAAGTCTTTAATTATATCAGACGTATAAAACTTTAAACAAGCGATTTAATAAAATTCTTATTGGATTAATAACATAATTTTAAAGCACATTAACCCATTTCATGCAGACTTTAGTCGAAAATTTTTCTTTCAAGTGTATTTGCACACAATTCGCACATTTTCAGCAAATATGTCCGTAAACATTTCCTCTGTTTGCATTATGCTCTAGTTATTTCCTTTAACACCAGCAGAAAAATGTCTATACATATATATACATATATATATATATATATAATTTATTTTTTTAAATATATATGTTTATTCAGTTTTTGTTTTTATTATTATTGTTTTTACTTTAGTTAGTAGGTAATGGTTATAAAACACAACAGTTTTGTGTGTGTGTGCATATCCTTGAACACAATATAAAACAAAAATTTTATAGTATCTCACGAGTGTTTATATACTATTCGTATTTGTATTTGCTTACACACACACACACACACACACACACACACACACACACACACACACACACACACACACACACACACACACACACACACACACACACACACACACACACACACACTAACACACACACACACACACACACACACACACACACACACACATTTAACTAGGTATAAAGCAAAATAAAGAATGATATGTGTAGACCAGCGCGTATAGATATACATGGGCGCACACACATACACGCAAACATTAAAAACATGTTGATTTATTTTTTCATAAACTCTTAAATAGAATTTCGGTATGATAAACTCGTATTGTTGAAAAACGGGACGTGTTTTATTTAAAATGAGAATTATATGTACACTGTAATATATATATCTATCTATAAATATATAAATATATTATACATATTATATATATATACATAATATATGTGCATATCTATAGCTTTGTGAATAGAAGAGAATATAAAGTTATACTTAAATAAAAGTTAAGAGTTATGTTTGGTTGGATTCGAATCTTTTAATACCCATCAATAGGCAATATTGCTAGCCAACGAAAACTATATTCGGCTGAGAGTGTATTGTCAACACCCAACATATTGTATTTGAAAAAAAATTAACTCGAACAAGAGAAGTCGATATTTTGTAGATTGTGAAATCTATATGGAGAGATGCTGTAGTATCAACCATGGAGCACGCGTTGAATCTTTTACCGCTGCAGTTTATGAGTAAAAGGGAAAAAATCCAATTTTCGGCTTAGCCAGGAGAATGTGTACCATGCAGGGTACATAAATGGATGGATGGCCAGAGGGACATGCTTAACCACGAGAACGTTTACTACAGATGCTGCATAGTTAGACAGATGGACAAGCGTAATACTTATCAAGTATATTTATGGACGGACAGTCGGAAATACTTATACAGGGTAATATTTACGTAAATGGACAAACGGACAGAGGAAAATTGATTTGGATTTTTGTATTGCTCAAGAAGCTGCTTTATAACGTTTCCCCAGCTTCGTTTTGTTTGTTGCAAACATTTTGATAAAATGCTTACGCTCCTACTCTATGTATGTGAGCATAAAAGCCGGAAAAGATATGTTTCAGAAGAGCATACTCAAAAGGCTTTTTTTCTTATCTTTTTTTTTTGATTTAATTTCCCATGCTTTTGCTAAGTAAACGTGTACTAAAAAGTGAATAAGTTTCGTGCGTTCAATGTATGTGTATATGTAATGAAAGATTAAATTTTGTTAAAAAATACATCCTGCCGTGTATCCGAAATCCGACAGTTGTCAAATAAGAAGATTACAATCGAATACAACTGCGCTTGTGGGAGACCAGCACTTAGGGGGGATTTCTGAAGATCACTAATTTTCGATGATCGTCGTCAACTTTTTGATCAATCTAAACGTGAGTATCTTAATATTGCACAGCCAAAAGGCATCGAGGTTGTTTAAATTGAAAGTAATTTTTGTTATAAGTAAATAAAGTTATCAGACTACTGTTCCATTCTGTTGTCCTTTATTATAGGCACTAAATAAAAGTGAACATTTCCTTGGAAAGCTTCTGCCAATCCGTTCCGGAAAGTTCCACAAAGGATACAATACTTGACATTCGAACCGAGGTAGATCCCAAATATGCGATCCTTAGCACTTCCAATCCCGTTCTTTCAACTCCTCTTAATACTTCCCTCCACTCTAATAATCTACTTCTTGATATCTGGTTGCCTCCCATTATCTTCTTTTTATCACTCCTTGCGTTTTAGTTAATATTTGCATCTCGAAGCTTAGCTTGTATTTGTGACTAGCTTTGTCCAAAGCGGTTAGAATCTTTTTTCGACACGTGCTTAAACCGCTGTGCATGTCATGATTGCTCCGGTGCATTAGCCCCTATTTCGGTGTTCATTCTGCCAGCTTGATAACCATCTTGAACAAACTACGAAGATGCCTTTTCTGTAGTTGGCGATTCGATGCGATGAGAATTGTCAACTTTTATCCACTCTTTTTAATAACGGGCCCTATCTGTAGGCAATATATACTTCCTTCCAAAATTACTCAGCACCTTGGTCGCGTATATTTCTAAAACTAAATTTTTCAACTTCAAACCATGCTTGGCTTGATTCATTGTCAAGTTTAGGTTTCACGGGCGTCAGGGGCCCATTCACCATATAACACTGCATAGAGAAGCTTTTTTTGCACGGAATCTTGTAGTGATAGTGGGTCCTGACTGCTTGGTACGACCCTTTGGAGAGTCTCGTGTGACATCGGTTTTCAGTCATTCTCTAAAACAAATAAGTAGAGGCAATCATAGGCCTCAACATTCCCCAGAGTGAGTTTATTGGCTACACACTTTAAATCAATCTGGTACTCTACTTGTATTGCAGCCCCTAGCTTATAGGAATTGTGTCACGCTCTAAGTACTGCCGGTTCGTGCAAAAATAGCCAGAGTGTCAGCGGACATTATTCATTTGAGTTCTTAGGTACTCACGTTAAATCCCTAAGAGACATCTATACACGACCTAGCTTCAATC
>CCAG010000358.1:0-43827 GCA_001077435.1 Glossina morsitans morsitans | reverse complement strand
AAAAAAAAATAACATGAACAACCGAAAACATCATTCTATATTTAACGAACTTCGCTCTACTCTTTTCAAGTCATCCTTATTTAAGGTCCGTGCCATGTGAATGTAGTATGATTTTGCAATGGCTGTTGGCTGTTTGGAGGCCGTGGTGGATTTGTTTATTAAAGCCGATTTGCTGTGATTGCGAAAGTGACAATGTGTATTAACGTACACAGACAAAGCGACAGTGAGACAGAGATGAAGGCAAGACTAGTTTTGTCTGAAACCGTTTATAAGCCTAAGTGCAGAGTCATTTAAATTCAAATAACACCATTGGTGTTGGTGAATAAGCGGCATCCCAAAACAAAAAATCACCAAAAATAACAGTAACGGGAACGGTTCTCTCTTTCCTTTTTAAGCTATTAGGGTAGTGATCGGTTTTCACGCAGTTGTTTTCTTAAAGCTACCATATATGAGAAGATGTTGTCTATCATCGCATTAACTGTTTCCTGCCTCATTTAAGCACCTAATTGAAAGTAGTAAGAATGCCCATTACTCTATATTGAATGCTCATTAGTCTGAAATGTATCGAGTTGTTTTAATGCTTCTTCGATTTATGCATTTGTGCCCACACTCACATACACAATTGACATGTAGGGTTAGCTGTCTTTATCGCCCTTAGTAGGCTTAGTATATTTTAGATTTAAAATTCATTTATACCCGCATAGAAGAATGATTCACTGTTTACGCTGATAAGCCTTTCGGAGTAAGCAAAAATGTTTAAGGGCCTTCCACTTCCTGAATCTCGTTCGTATGGGCGTTTATTCACCATTTTACATTTAGGCTTAAGGGTTCAATCGAATGGATTTTTTTTTGCATCTGGAGGCAGGGTTTTCAAGTTGCAAAAAATTCTGATGTTCAGTTTAAATTTCATGATCGAAGTAGCGAACTAGCAAGATGCGTTCGAGAATTTTTTCAAGACTTGTCAAGACACAGCAATGCAGTCTTAACCATTCTATATATCATAATAAGCCTGATATGACGTCTATGATGGCGCGGTCTCTGAGTTTGTTGAACGCACAATGCTGAGTTGTGCCGTCGCATCGATCTTATTCTTCGCACAATGTTCCCTATGGTTTTTCGGAACTTCCCAGACTCAAAAGCCTATCTAAAGGATAAGATAACAATAAGATGAAGACAAAATCATTGGGTTATCTTCACAGGATGTTTAAAAGAATGTTTCTCAGGCTGGACGATATGTTATCAAAACTGTGTGTTACCAGACAGGTAGATATTGGTGATTAAATAATTGTTGAGTAAATCAGAAATTTTCATATTCCTTTGACCAAACGACGAACAGTCTAATGGTAAAGTATGTATTTTTCATTTAAAATTAAGTTCTAAAAAATCCCATTGCTCAATGCTTCAAAAACAATCGAGCCAAGTGCTCGTAATCCTCCTATTTCTGGGAATAAAAACTCACTATTCTTTAGTTATGTCTTCGAATTATTTTAGTTGTTTACACAATTTCTGACAATTTCTGGCAACTTCCTTCTATACCATAGTGCTATCTCTTCGTTTATTTACATTCGCATTTCTGTTCATCTTTTGCAATTTGTAAGAAGAGGAGGAATAAAGAAATGTTGCTGATCCCCAAGTTAAAAATTAATTTAAGTTGTCAAAAATCTCTAACAAAGATTTATTCAACACTGTTGCAAACATTTTCATGAAATATTCTACGAATACCTCGGGGTAACTTTACGTCCTTCAATATGTCAATTTTCTAATTTCAATTTAAATTCAATTCGCTAGGAAAAGTTTCGCTAAGAAAATGTTCTTCTCTCTTGTGTAAGATGAAAGAAATTCTTAATTAAATTCTCTTATTCTTAAGAATTGAAATACTGCAGTGAAGGTTGATAAGCGTTTAACCCTCTTTTTGGACAAAAGTAATTTTATTATTACAAAAAGTACCGGTAGGTGACTAATGTGGGCTTGTCTGCGGCATTTCTTTCTCGCTTTTGTAAGACGTTTGCTTTGAGTTTGCTTAAGTGTTTTTCTTTTGCCAACAAAGACAAAATGCAAGACCATGTCATAGGTAATAGAAAGTTTGACCAGCCACGGCTACAATACTCGTAATGAATGTTTTGTTAGTTGCGCACTTAGAGGATCTCGAGTGTTTTTATGAATATGCTCATCATCGTTATCTGGTTTAGATTGTAACCTATTGGTCCGTACTATAACATCAGATCAACCTTATCTGAAACCGTAAACTCAATCTCAGCCTTTTTACAGCATTTGGAGATTTCTATACAAGAGTTGTCAGGTGTTCATAGCTACATGGCCTAACTTTGTAATACTATCCAAGCTTAAACTTAACAGTTCTTAAAAGTCCTTAAACTTTAAAGTTTTTCTCTTTAGGTTTGATTATCTCTTAATATTGTTATTGTGTGCTATAACGTCAATGTAAGCCATTCTACGATTGTGGGGGGTCTGTAACAAAACTATACCCGACTTGCCACAGCTCATATAAATCTGTCGCTCAACACCTGTGTGAATTTTTCAAAAACATGTGTCTGTTTTATTGCCCAAATGGATTCTCCGGACCTTCTAGTACATATGGAAAGCAACTAAAGACATCATAGTGGGCCACGGTACCTCATTACATATCCTATACGACTTTGCTCAATACACTTTCCGGTATTATTCAAAGTAGGGCGAAGCGGTCCGATGTTAACTATTTTCTATATTGTTCGACTTTGGATTAAAAGAAGTCCATGCTCGAAATTTGATAAAAATATCTTAAAAATTTCGATCTGTAGGTTGAACGTAGGCACGCAGGACGGACGAACGGGCAGATAAGCTTAGCAAGCATGAATCGTAATAGTAAAATGTAGGTCTATCTCAAGTCCTTTTGGTTTTTGCATACAGTACATCCGCACAAACTCAATATACATTTGTACCGCAAGTAATGTAGAGCATAAAGATTCATTACTTGAAGAAGTTATTGAAAAAAATATTTGCCATAAAATTTCGCGATTTTCCACAAGCGTTCCGAAGAGAGAAATGAATTGTCGTTGACAAGTTGCAGCCTTACATCTTCGCCGGATGTTCTTCTTTCAAATGCGCAGTTCTCTTTATTAATGCGCATTTTCAAGCAAAATTAAAAAGAAAGACTGTAGTTTCGCAAAGAAGACCGTTGAACAGGCATGAGGCTAAATGCAATTCGAAAGCTTCGTCCAGGAATTAAACATTTGAGAACAAGTTTCTGGTGTTGAGTATGAATTCGGCTATTGATGCACATCGCGTTTTGATGTATAGCGTCGCTTTAAATTTTGTGGGGACACTATACCTGACTATCAGTCGTCCATGAAACATAGATGAGAATCGGGTCTACGCATACGATCCGGAAGCAATCGATCAATCGAACGAATATCATGCTAAAGTTGAGCTAAGGCCGAAAAAACCGTTCGAAAGACGCTCAAAATTATCCCGGTGTGAATCCTTTCCGCCGGACCAAACTGTTAAGAGGGAATATTGTTGTTGAGTGTTATGCATCGTTTGCTTGAAACTCTCCTCAAAACGAAGCTAGAATTGTGGAAAGACCAGTCTTGGTTTTTGCATCACAATAATGCGTCACTGCACACTGCATCGATTTCAAGACCATTTTATTAAAAATTCAACCCATATCGTTCCATAACGACCGTGTTCATTTGATTTAGCCCCATATGACTTCTGACCAATTCGGAGATCGACTATAACAACTGATTCGAGGATTGGAAAAAACGTTGGCATAAGTGTATTGAATCTGGGGCAAATTACTTTGATGGTCTTACTTTTTGAACAGACGGGTCTGTATTTTAATTTCAAATGTATGCCCAAGGCGAATTCTCGAAAATGTTTGAATCTTGATTTTCTCGACATTTGTTGGATATAAAGGTGGAATTAATTGAGGGTTAATAGAAGAGTAGTGTTGATGATGGTATTGTAGATTTCCTTCTGTAATTTTCTCTTTAACTTTTCCTCCAATGTATCTTTGAAAATCCAACTTTTCCATGACATCATCCATAATTAGAGGTGCAAAAGCAGCATACTTAGCCGCTCGATCAGCCTGTTCGTTTCCCAATAAACCGATATGATTAGGAACCCATAACATTTTAAAATTTTTAATATTTAGTCGGTTCTTACTGAAATATAAAATTTGAATTTTTTCAATTTACTGAAAAATAATTTTCCTATAGTTGCACCTGATATACAAGAAATTTTCTAGGTCAGCACCAGAAGGGTTTTAACTAGATTGTTTTGTTATCGCCATGTACCGCAAATACGCCGGCTTAAAAGAATTTCCTGAGGTTAACATTTTAGATGGTTTACATAATTTCATACTTTCGTATAGACAGACACACGGGATGTTTATTAAAATATCTGATATTTTCCAATATCGACGGATTGGGTTTTCAAATTGAATCTTAATCTGATGGATGCTTCTATGCGAAAATCTCCGTTAGCTAACTAAGTGAGCTACGTTAGGGAAGGAGAAGGTAGAAGTCTGCTAAGGCAGTTGGGAAACCCGGTTGCTAATTATATGCTGCGAATATATCTTCATATCTTTATATAAATGCATTGGTCAGGAACATATCACTGTAATATAAATGCAACCTACCCAATATATACACGTTAATAAACCTTTGGCTTCAGCTACAATTTCACATATGCAAGGTGGAGCATACATATTGGAGCAACACATTTAATAAAATTATCATAAAGTTATTGCAGGCGTTTCTAACCATTTAACATTTAATTTTCATAGTGAATGATTATTGACGATCTCAGTCTTAGATTTGATCACCTTGATTGCATACCTACGAATGAATCTCTCCGATAGCTTTCATTTTAATATAATAACCAAAAATTCTAAAGTAATTTGACTAATTGAAACGATTTTTATAATTATATATTTATATGTTGATCAATTTTTGGGTAAAATGCCTTGTAGAGGACTTTCTCTTTCTCTCTCTCTCCCAGTCTCTTTTAACGAACTAATAGTTGCACTTAATTTCTTCTTTTCCTTACTGCTGACTGGAACTTGGTGTAGCTTCAGATCAATATTTCCTATAAATATTAAGTTAAAGCCTACGTTGTCTACGTTGGGCGTGGCCGTTTTCTAAAAATATATTTGCTTATCTTTACCTATCATATGAACTGACGGAACGGAAAGCACAGCAATTACAAATAGACAAACGTAGAAACTAACATAAAAGCTGGAACGATTCAAAAGACCAAAGCCAACATAGGTCTTTTCCTAGACTTTGAGTTTAAAAAATATAAGATCATACTCGATATATCAAAAACAGCCCGAAACAGGTCGTTAAAGCAGAGAGGCGGAGTTAGTTAAGCAGATTGAACTATTCGTCACGGTCATACGTATGTACAGTTAGTATAGTTCCTGATAAATATTTATATTTGGAATGACGAATCTATTCGCTTCGCGCTTCTGCATGGTGAGCGTAAATGTCACTTAAAAGTACTCAACACAACTTTCCTAGAAGCTTTTTGATAATGTAGGCGCGGAATGATTACTTAAGTAAGTATAGAGCGTTTTTAAAATTATGGCCTTGAGGGTCAGGGGTTATTAGCACATTTACTCAAGAGCTGTTTCTTAGCACAAGTTCTTGGCATACCATCACACGTGAGTAACAAGGCCAATATTTCTCTTACGAAGACTATCGGACATTGAATAAGAATTTATATAATTTATAGGGTATCTTGAGTTCATTGCCCGGTATCGTAAACAGAGGAACGAAACTATCGTTATTGTATACAATTAAATAAAGTTTATATTTGCATTATTTGGAGAATTGCAAAAAATAAAAAAGGGAGTGTAAAAAATATAAAACAAACTTACGAATTAATTTGTGACGATTGGCTGTCCATGATATCATGATAGCTGTTGCTATTGTTAGCGGTGGCGACTAATGAAGTCGGTGTTGGTAAAGTTAATAATCCACTTGATGTTATTGCGGTGGCAACAGATTTAGCTGCTGCTGATGTTGTTGTTGTTATCACTGGCGATGTTGTTACTGTAGTAGTTGTAACCGGGGAATTTATTTGGTTTTGTAAAAGTGTTTGAAACAATGTACTGGCTGCTGCTGACGAAGTCGATGCAAGTGTTTTTAAGGTATTGGACGTAACAGACGCCAATGCCAGCGAGGATGATGATGATGATGATGATGGTGATGAGTTGTAGTTAGAATTCTGTGGCCGTAAGTAAGGATGAAAACTTTTTGCCGTATTTACAGTCGTCGTGTTGGTGTTACCAGCTGCATTGGCCGTTTCTAGGTATTTAGTATGATATTGTTGCAGTTGTTGTACGCTATTCAAATGGGTTTTATTCACGAGATTATGAAGTTGCTGCTGATTATTATTGTTTTTGATATTGTTGTTACTGTAAACACCATTTGTACTGTCATTATTTGTGGTGCTGATGACGGAGTTACCATTAATAGTAGAGCTGCTGGCAACAGGTGTAGACAATGATGTCGAACTTGCAGCAGTGGTTATAGCTATGGCGGTAACTGATGATTTGTTATGCTCTTGTACAACGCAACTAATATTATTCGGTGTTTCTGTTAATTTATCCGAACATACTTTCAAGGATTGCAACATGTTTTTTGTTTATTAGAATTAGTTTGTATTATTATTTTAAATTTGTACCGATTTTTCAATTTGTTTTCTTTTATCAAATTTCAACTGAAAATAAAAGACATAAATTTTCGTTATAAAATAAAATATCAAAAAAACTAAATTTTTATTATTTTCACCCCAAACGTATATAGCTCTAGTTAAAGCATATGAATACTGTGCTACCAATTAATTAGTTTAATTGAAATCGAATTATTTGTTGTCGCACTTGAGTTAATTACATTTATTGATACCTGTCAGCCTGGGCGGCTATATATAAATTTACATATACACGTGCATTCATATAGACTTTACCAACTCAATTATCGGTTCACTACATTATCGTGGTTGTAAGTATTTCAAGCTTATGCGGTCAATATGTTCGCACATCCATATAAGCATCTATCGTCACTTCTCCTATGCTTGATAGGCAGTGTTATACTGAGCTGTATTTTAACGTTACATAGATATCAAGTATGTGCGTGTGTTTATGTATATTCGTGTGTATAAGTTTGGTACAAGGTAGAAATGTTGCAATAATTATGCTAATTTATTACCGCCGGGTTGCATTATTAATGAAATAAAACGCTAGTAGTAAAATTTCACTTAACCCGATGTAGTGCACTTTGTAAGATTAAAAAAAGGAAAGTAAGAATGTTTGCTTAATTCATCATGAGTTCCTTACTAGAATTTCTGAGGAGACTTTCGAAGAGAAACTTTTAGCACACGTTCATGTATTTTGTTTGTAAGAAGTAGCTTCATATATGATTTTATTTATTCACGAAACTTATTATACTCCATGTTTACTCTGTTGCTTTGGCAATAATGTTGATTTATTAACCTAATTAATATTTCCATTCAATAGAAGTTTGCATACAAGAGATCTGTAAATTAGGAATATTTGCTAAACAACAACTACAAGATAATGAAACAAAACAGCGGCGGTTTCGATTCGATATCTCTTATGCTTAAGTTGAGTTAATTTTAGAGACAATGCAGCTCACGGTGAGACGGGCATTCATTTTGTACAAAGACACTTCTCTTTGCAATCGAAAAGAAAAAATAAATAAAATAGCCGGAAATAAAGATTAATTTTGATCGAGTGGAGGAGAAAAAAGTTTTTCCTTGACTTCAATTTGTGTTTCCTTTTTTTTTTTAATTGCAGTTTTTGCAAGAGAGTTTGAAAACATCACATAATAATTTCCACCTTCTCACCTTTGGCCTGACTGCGCTTCATCAAGTCAGGCTTTTCTGTTCGTTTTTCAAGTAGACAGAAGTAAGTGTCATTCAGTATAGTTATGAATGGATGAATGATTAAGTCTAAATCTTCTAAGTCTCCTCAAGCCATTCCTTTGGTTGCTTTCCTAAAACCGGGATCATCTTCCATTACTTTTTAGATCTCTTTTTTTTTTCTACGTGTCTGCTTATGTTTCCTCCAAGTAGGTTTAGCGAATCTGCCATAACGATTACTTTCTTCATCTCTGTATACTTTTGTCCTTCTTCTGCTTTGTGTTTATTGATATGATCAACCACTCATGGGATGCAGCCTAAACATTTAACACAATTGGGGCCAGAAAGAAGGGAGGAAAAGGGAGGGTGTGTCCAATCACGGAACACTCACTATAAGTACAACCAAAGTAAACGCAAACACTGATTTAGTGTTTAGTAATTCTTTCCCACGGAGCTACTTATGCGGAAGTTTACTCTAATTTAATAGGATAAGTCGACCAAGGGAATTAGGAAATTTTTTTGGAATTTTGAACAACTTGTTCAGCCCATTAATTCCTTTATCGTCAGCTCCCGTTGGTGTTATATACCGAATAGATTTTGAGAAATAAAATACATTCTTTCGCCTTTGTTTGGCCAAAGCATCTTTGTCGGAATCATTCTTGAAGGTATTAACCGCTCAATATTAGTTAAAGTTGACCGTAGCGAAAATTTGAAATATGCACTTTTTTCTTATTCTCTAACCACATTAACGAATACACTTAGCCAGTTATGCTAAACGAACTACTATGTCTAGCTTTCTTAACGAGTAGCATCAGTAATAAATTTTTTAACTCCATTCTTGGTATGCCTGCTCAGCACAAAACAATTACGTTCCATTGGTTAAAACTTTCTTAAGACAAGACCTTATTGCAGCTCAGACAAGAGTTAAGCGTCAGCATTAGCTTAATATTTATTATTCCTATGCACATGATATATATCTCATACACCCTTGATATGCGTCGGTTTTTTTTGTCGTTATTCTCAATTGCACGGCCATAGTTGATTTAAGAAAATTTTCCATAAATATTTATATTTTCTATAATAATACATTACACACGGTAAAAAAGTACTTCGTTCACACAAAATCGTTATTTATGTTATATTTTAACAGAGGGAAGTAACAAAAAATAATATTAAATGTTTATGTATGTAAGTAAACACACAAACACTTTATACTTATATATATATATATATGTGTATTTGAGAAATATCTTCGTTTTTTTCTGTTTTTATAATGGTGAACAACACCTTGACACTATTAAATATTTATTGATGTCGTCTATATAGCAGAGCACTGAACAATTTGTTAGCATCTAGTACGGACCGTGCTAAGAATAAACGGTTGAACATTGTCGATGTTATAAGGTGGCGCGTACAACTATTGCAGGACTTTATGCACAAGTTTTATTTTGTTCTCTATGTAAACGCAACATAACACAGAGGAACCGATAAGAGATACAATATAAAATAGAAAGCAAGGCACATAGCAACACATCTACAATGTTTTATAATGCACTTTAATAGATTCCGGTAACACCACCAAACAAGCTTTGTAACGTCTTATACAGATGTTTCCAATGATGCTGATGCTGATGCTGATGCTTATGCTGAGATGCTGATGTTGACGTTGATGTTATTGTATCGTCTAGAGATGTATGTCTATTACATAAGCATGTATGTTTATATGTACACTAACGTATATTAAGGTATTGAGTGATGTCTCAGTGTAAGAAGCAACGTCTGCATGCATAGACGTTGAAAACGATGAAAAGGATAATATGCTCTGATGATATTGTTGGTGCTCACAAGTTGAGCTTTTGCCTTGATATCCTTTCAAATGTTATGAAACATGTATACGCTTGTCGGAAGGTCTCTAAATATATATGCTTGCAAGTGTGCGCTAGTGTTTTTAGCTGCTGGTACTGCTGCTCTAGCTGCTGTAGCAATAATAGTTAATAGAACCGCCGGCACAGCTCGCAATGATATTAATATTGAAAACAGTGTATTGAGATAGTTGCTTCTTCTTGTGCCTTCGACTATTTTATTTATATTTCTTTGAACTTGTGTGCACGGCACTCCATTGTTTTTCAAAACTATTTTTTTTTTTTTTCATTTCTTTGTTACGTCTTTTCTTTGTTGTTTTTTGCATTAGTTTTTACACAGCAATGTTGTCACCCTTTTTGTTGTTATTGTCGTTTCATTCCCTTTAACATATTGGTTATTGGGTATCGTTGTCTGTTTGTCTTTTCTATCGATGAAGTTTATTTAGATATACAAACATATGCAGACTTTACGTTTTGCTAAATTTTATGATGATATTTTTGTTTTTTTTTCGTACTTTCTTTTTTCTTTTATCCTTTTCGAGCGCAATAAGACTCGTATGCCGTTTTGCATATTTGATATAAAAAAAACAGCTGGCGGGCTAATTTGTTGTTTTGTTTTATAATTATTTTAAGCTAAACGTAAATTTGATTTCTAAGTGAATGTGACGTCAAGTAACGCCACAGGTGTTGAATAAAATAAGAAGTAAACTTCACAAGCAACCTTAAATTACAATAGAAACAAAAAAATTAAATTTGCTTTTTTGTTACCACTGCAGGATGGGAGGTATTTTCATTTTGTTATAATGCTTGCGACACTCAAAAGGAAGCTTCAGGCACCCTGTTAAGTGTATAAGTGTATATATTTTTGAAAAGATTAAGCCATGTCTGTCCGTCTGTGTGTCTATACAGACCACTCCCTTGATCGCAAAAATGAAGATATCGACTTCGAATAGGTTAGAAGTATTGGAAGTTTTTGCACGCAGTTTGGCATTGGAGATGGGCCATATAGGTCAGCGCGCAAGCATGCAGTGAACCGTAAATTAAACTCTATTACTTATGTACAAAAATAGGAAAAATCGGTTATGTTCATACAAACTTACAAGTGATTCAATTTTCTTTTTTTTAACTTTTTTTCATTTTTATGAAAACAAGATACACTGTTTACGACGTAAGCGTGGTCTCTCTTTACAAATTTTTATTGTAACTAGAAACAAAAGTTTTCAAAACAACATAAAGTTTGTAGAATAAATTCCCGAATAAAGAACATTCATTAATGGAAATTGGACGAATAGCAGATTAAAGTTCCTGAACACTCCCACAGTAAAGTAAGATAAAGGAAGAAAGATTCACTCTAAGCCTTACTTGAGGTATTTCAAATAATAATTCATGAGCCTTATCACACACTTCATGCGTAAATATTTAATAAAATTAGTTTTTAATATTTTTATATTTTTTATTCACACTTTATCAATGTGTGCGTTCACCTTTTTCCCCAAAATATTCAGCTATTTCTTCTCACTAATGTAATTTTCCACTAATCCACTTTGATTATTTAATTTAAATGCATCGCGCGCTATACGCGAAACGTGGTAAAATCTTCGTTTAAAACTGTGCATGCACTTAGTTTTTGTCATTTTCTCTTCTTTAAGTAAAAAAAAAAAACAAAATCATATAACGCATTCATAACAATATTTGTTGTTATTTTTATGGAATTTCTTTATCTTTTATACCGTTAACATAAAGATAAGAGAAGAAACAGGGTCGGGCAAACGACGGGGAAAAGCGATTAGGTCTTATAGCTTATTTTTTATACCCTACAACACTTGTGTTACAGGTTATATTAAGACTATGCGAACGTTTGTAACACGCAGAAGGGCTTAATGTAGACCCGTCTTTTATTAAGCTTGTCTGTCCGTCTGTATGTCTGTTCAAGTAAATTTGCGTTCAAGCTACAGGTTGTAATTTTTGAAATATTTCAATGAACTGACGCGATTTGACCCAAGGACGAACGCTACTGAAAATGGTTTGGATTGGGCCACTTTTTCGACCATACCCCATATAAATCCCTATTTTGAAAAGTCGTTGCATGGAAAAAATTTCAATTTTCAAAATTTCTCGACAAAACACGCCCGTATTTAGATATTCTGAATTGATATGAAAAAATTGATTCGTTTGCAGCTGTTTTCTAAACTCTCTCGGATAACCCTTCCTATGAAAATCCAATCTCTATATAGTAACAAAGTATAATTTTGAATATTTTATAATGCAAATTAGTTTAAAATTGACAAAGAAATTAACCTTACCGAAGTTGAACAACGTAAACCCACTTTGGATACCACCGTATATAAGAATTCTCCCAATGGGCAGGCATTCATGGAAAGTATGCCATTGCATGAAAATAATTTGTAACTTTTTGTGTACAATTATCAAAACGAGTGAATTATGCATTAGCGAAATGGTGTAGGGTATCGAACGGTTGGCCTTGCCTAACTTGTTTTTATTGTTAAAGCTAATTAGTAGAACTATTTTTATCAATATACATGTCCGCAGTTGTAAACGAAAAGATAAAGAGACGCTCCTAACTGAATCGACTTAAAATCCTACAGTAAGCGGATGAAGTATACACCCGTCCGTTTTGTGATTTGCAATCGCGTCGCTTATCATCAAAAAACTTGGCAAGGGTCATTAATATTAGGTCAACTTGAAATTTAAATGAAACAAAAAAAAAATGCTTTCAATTACAAATGCGTCTTTAAAGGCCCTGCACTGATCACCGCGTTGTTGATTGCGTATCGTATGTATGCCTATCTTTTGTTTGCAATGAGAGAATGAGATAAGTTCTTTATCTTATCATTATTTAGTTTTTGGCCCTTGTTTTTTTGTTTCTTATATATATTAGTAATGTTGAGTTTTGTTTTAAGATAAACAATTTTTAATAGTTTATTAAACAGGTAATCTACGCCACTATGTATACAATGGGTGTAATTGAGATATTAAGAGTACACGCAATGGCTTCCACACCTTTCATGGATACATGTGTAAATATTATTTATTATTCCCATCATTGAAAATGTAAACTTCCATATTCGCCTCATACCTGAACAAAATATATGCATATAAAGTCGACCTCTTTGCCATTTCTTTAGTACATATTGCATGATTTGCGACAATTTGCACCTAAAACAAAAATTAATAGGTTCATAGGAAAAAAATAATTTGTTGGATGTCACTCTATTGGACGCAATTGAAATATAAGAGATGTATTGAGAAAGAGAAACGCTAAACCGAATGAAAAGGCAAAATGAAAAATTGGATAAATTCTAAAAGGACCAGAAAAATATCACAAAATGAAACCAAAAATTTAATTAAATAATAAAACTATAAAATTATTTTTATTATTACTATTGTTATAGTTTATTTGGCTAGAGAAACAAATTCTAAGATTAAAAACTTAAAGCATTAGAATCTAAGGCTATCGGCGTTATTGAAAATTGTGCCGCACTTGAAATTTGAAAGTTTAAACGATTTTCATAAAAAATATCCCGCTAAAGTATTTACGATCATGTTACGGACTCTGATTCCTGATCATAAAAATGTTTTATGACTTGAAAACTATAGCCGATAAAGCACTTTATTGTGCTTCTATGAAAAGGAAATTATTGTTATATTGCATCAGGAAGAAAAAGTTCACCCAAAAGTGTTAGGCTACTAGATTGCTTTTTACCTACTTACTGTTATTTACTTAAATGAAGAAAGATAAGAAAAATCTATTTGGCTTTGGCGAATCTTTTATACCCGCCTTCTTGATTTTAAAAAAAAAGAACGATATTTCGTTGATCCATAACATTGGATGGGCGTGGCTGATTTTTTCACTTTTGTAGACTGTACGTAGAAATTTTGGTAGTGCATCTGTCGTAGTTTATGAAGAGTAAGGAAAAGTTCTTTACAAGGTATTTATTAAATTGAAGGCATTTCCACGCAAAATAAGTTAATGCAGCGTTAAGCTTAAAGCGATTCATAAGTTTTCAGTGCTTCTGTCAAGTCATTTAAAGTTTAGGATAATTTTTATAGCCTGCGCCATTTGTGTACAAGGATATATTAAGTTTTTGCGAATGTACACAATACAAAATGGAGGAGAAGGATTTGGGATAAGCCCAACCTGTTATATGGAACCAGAGTCACTTTCTAAATCGGGTTAAGCTTGTCTGTCCGTCTGTCTACCTATCTTGTTGTCTTGTGTTCAGTCTACAAGCCCAAATTTCTGAGATATTTTGACGAAATTTGCTACATCCATCTGTTTTGGTCCAAGAACGAATGGTGTTGAAAATGATTCGGTTCGGACCACTTTTTCGATGACTTCCATATTATTTTGAAGTCATTACATGAATAATTGTAGATTGACGTAGGGTATTTAAAGGTGATCCATGCCCCGCTATAGTGTTTTTACTCGTTTTCAATAAATCCAGCAAAAGGGGAACTCTCGAACAAAGGATTTTCGAGTAAAAATAATGACGAAGAATGTTGAGAGGGAAGGATTTATTTTTCCGCAAACTAAGCAAAAGTTAGGCATAATAAAAAATTTATTAAAATAAAGAATATGTCTGCTGTACGCTACAAAATTTTCTTTTCCAAATACGAGTTTTTTAGATGGCATCCATTTTTTTTATTATGTTTAAAACAACATTCCAAAGATAAGTTGACTTAAACATTTTTATGAACCACCTATGTTGGTGGAAAATTGAACTATTGCGTTCAAATACTGGCAAATTGGACTTGCTTTGCGCGAATTTCTCCAGTGTTGTCATTAGTTAAAAATTTTTCGAAAGTAATTATTCCTGGAACGCTGTTATTGTATTACTTTTCCTACCATCGCAAAAAAAATTGTAAAAAATGCGCCTCCCGTAAACTTAACGTAGTCCGTGCCTGAGAGTTTGGTGAAAAAAAACTTTTTTTTTACTTACAATCGACGTCGTCTTTTTCAAAAGCAATATTTTTAAAGCGTTCTACGCGTTTCACTCGATATACAATAGAACTTTAAGAATTACTTTAACTTTTTGTTTAAGATAGAAGGTTACGATCTGTAAGAAGGTCGCCAGTGAGTTGCTAGAGTAAAGAAGAGCTCTTCTTTTGAGGGAAGTGCTATGTCGCTATTTTTTAAGTAATTTGTAAAAAAATATTCTAAATGCATCAACAAATGGGTAAACATAGATGAATAATTTTAATAAGATGACTCATAGCTTAAACACTTACAAGACAAGATTACGCAAAATTGTTTTCATGTTGAAATAAATTGACTTTATTTGAATTCTTGTAAATTTTCTTCTAGATGGAAGGCTGCCAAATTGGTTTGGCTTTTATGATATAAATGTGTTTGACGGACTTCAAGACATTTCGCATATTTGATAGGTAAGTGATTTTTTATGCTAAAACATGTTTGCATAAACGAACTATTTTCATCATATGTCCCTTTGTGCCCTTTTTACTTATTGTTCGCATAAATAATTATAGCATACTGCACGGCAAAGTTGGAAAACTTTTCAACTCATTGGAAATCACTAATACAACATAGGAAAAAGAGAGCGGTGGGGGTTCTTTCTAGTGTGCTTTAAAAGAAAATTTTCAATATTTGATTACTTGTGAGAACTTCGAACACATATCAAATGGGTCAAAGTAATCGATTCTTAGCGCGTGCAAGTTATAATAAAGACAACTAAATGAACTTATGTTTTGTTTCATGCGAATTCAATACACTTTAGTGAATAGGGACGAATGATAATATATGCCCTTTGAGAAGTAAAGGACAGTAGTTAAGTTTCTATATTTAATACGTAAGTATAAAAAATTAAGCAAGTTTAGAAAATTGACCGAACTGAAAAAAAAAAAAATAAAAATTAGCATTAATTATTTGAATAATTTTTTTTTTTCGTACCTTGTGACTTACTTTATCTGAAATATTAGTCATTAATTAGATATCAACAAAAACCATATTTTCGTGCAACAACAGCATGCATAAGAGCTACACTTTAAAATGAAAAGATTTTACAATATTTCCTTATATTAATAAAAAGTATTTTGCCGCCTCGTTACAATTTCTCTAAAAAACTTTATTCATTTAAGTTGATTTTAACGAGAAAAGTTAAGTAATTATGAGTAAACAAACAAATTAAATATTTGAGCGCGACTGACGATACCTACGGGCTATGAAATATGTTTTGAACTTGTTTAACATGTACATACGTATGTATATATCACAAAAACGTATTTAAATAATAGGCGTTTATTATGAATAAATAGCGAAGATATTGGAAACGTAAAAAGTGAAGCGCGTAGTACTTGCGATATCCGTACGATAATGACAATAAATATAAACTAAACTTTAAATGTTCAATAAATGCAATATGTACCGCAAGTAAATAATTTACAACAAAAATGAAACCTACAACAATATATCTAAGGGCATGTGTAAGTGAAAAAAAAGCAACCAAAACAAAATGGTTGTAAGTACTATATGTGCAGAGGTTTATATAAAAGAAAAGGAAAATACCCACACACATAAAGGCACTCGTCATTTATAGATAAAAGTAATCATTATTAAAGGTTGACAGACAGACAGACAGACATATAGACGGACAGACAACGGCCAACCGAATGCATGAAAGATACACTGTTAAGCGAAAGAGAACGTGGCTACACATTAAGGCCACCAATCATTAGAGTTATTATAAAGAAATATACACTGGAGTAAACCCGATGGCCTGTCAGTCTGTCCTTTTTATTAAGTGAATGAACACATGTTATTTAGTCAAGCTTTATTCTCACGTATATGTATATGTATATATATCCTAGTATATGCATATTAACGCACACAACTGCACAACTAAACCGCATTAACCATTTAACTAAGGAAAAGAACTATAGTCTGAGAAATGAGGTTAAAAATATTTGCTTTAATAAGAACTCCTACCTGCGTAGTCATATACGCGCATTGCAACTATTTGTGCATGTTCACACAGGTTTATGCATGCGTGTTAATATAATAGGCAGCACGGACAGGTGTATTTTTAATGCCTATAAGTGAACTCTTAAAAATAATCGTCTGCACCTAATTTGCTCATAATTAAAAAATTGTTGTAAAGTGATTGTTTACTAAAGCTATTTCTAACAAACTCAACAATCCGGTATAGTTTATTGACTTGATAAGTAATCTGATCTATTTGGGATATGAAATATGTGCGCAAAATAAGGTTGTGTTTTCAACTGCTGCAACCCTACCAACTAAAGAGATATATTAAATTTATCCCTTAATTAATATAGAAATCTGGCTTGAATTCTCTTAAGTCTTTCGAATAATGCTAAAGACAAGACGGACATTTCGCAGATGATATTAAATATTACAAAAGCTCTTAAGCTTGTACTCATGTCATTCACCTACAGCTGTCATCTACTCGTAAATTCATCTGCAAGCAAGTTGTATTAACAATTGGCATAAATGAAACTTTTGACAACTGTCTCTTTCGCTTATTAGCGTATTTGTCATTTTTTTTTTCTCTTGATGGTTGATTCTAAAAATGATTTAATATTTCCATATCCCGCATGAAAAACATTAAAAATATATTTAATGAGCTAACAACACAAACACAAGGATTCGTCATGCTTTACCTCCGGACGAAGCTAAAAGATTAACAACAAACTGCGGACAATTAACGGGTAAAAAGGATCAACATAGAAATTTTACAATGAATTTGGTATTGACGACTTGCTTTTAAGAAATCATATACCCACAGTATTTACGTACGGGTGGTAAAGACGATCGAGTGAAGACAGTTGGACCGCAACAGGGACATTAACACGTTGTAAATTTTTAAATAAAATTGTAAATAAAATCACAATACAGTGGTACATAAAATGCAAAATCCCAAAGAAATATTTTATGGTAAAAGGCATTTAGATGAAGCATGTAAACATAAGAAACTATTGAGAGATAAAAAATGATGAAAATAAAAAAAAAACTGTTATTTAACTACAAGCGCGATCTTTGCGTGAGCAATGCAATTGCGCAACTTAGCAAATATTGATCAAGTTTGAATTGAAGTTTCTATCAATTTTTGCTAAGATGTAGACCTTTTTTTATTATTTGGTCAGATCGGTTTCATTTGAAAACTTGAGGTAAACACCACCTCTTAGTTTTCTTCGATAATTTGTGTAAAAGTTTCCATTGTAAATTTGCGGGTCTGTGCTGAGTATGAAGAACGAAAATCATAAATAGCATAATGGTAATACCTATGCATACATAAAGGTCCCAAAAAATGACATTTCGATAGACTTTTTACTTTCAGATTAGTTTTCGATTTATTTAAATTTATTATCTATAGAATTTGAATTATTGTGTTTGCTAAAAAAGACAGAACAACAAACATTAGCGGAATAAAATAGTGGGCGTCCCAGGATTTGTTGCCTACCTATCAATGTTAACATTTTATAGGCACAGTTATGTGCGGGGCGATTGAAAACATCTTCCCGTCCAATGCGCACTTTTCACGTCAAGTTGACAGGCCGAAACACCATTACTCACATCACTTATGTCACAGGGTACAAAGGGTAGTTTGTGAGGATATGCCTAACACCCATATTTTATTATATGAATCGATTCGGAATTGTCTTCTGGACTCACCTAAACTTATCTTATCTGTTTGGTGGATGGCTATGTGTACAGGTGCATACTTGTGAGATATTTTAACGAAATGTGCTTTACTATTGTATTGCGCTATATTTATATTTACACAAGAAATTCAGCTAACAGCCAAATTTAATACCTACAACTATTAAAAAGTATTTAAAGAAAAATAAACAAAAAATAAGAAAATAAAAAGAACAAAATTCGTGTGTAAATAAGCAGAGAAAAAAAAAAAGCATGCACATGTCACACCCACAGTCGATGTAAATCCAAATTGAAAGTGAAACTTCACTTCGCTACAAACATATGTCCGAGTCCTCAAGATTAGACAAAGCGCCTATATTTAGGAGAATTGATTTGATAGGACTTAAAAAATCCAAAAATGAGATTAAACCATAGATACCATATCGACTTTTTCGACTGACTTTAAAAGGATTGAAGAGCTCGAGATTGTGTCTACACTAACTAAGCTTTATGAAAATAAAGCCCCTAGACAAGCGTTTCGGTCCATCAAAGTCTATTTCATCGAGTAATGTCGACGAATTGATCAACTTATTGCAAAAGAAACCACCGGAGAATAAATTAACCACTTTTAAGTATTGACAAGGCTAACAATCTCCTACGCGAAGAGAGAAAGAGACAAGTGATCGCATACCAAACACCTAAGGGCACAAAGAAGCAATCGTTTTTGAAAGATTCCATTCTATTGAATATACATAGCTCTTGTAGAAAGAAAACTACACAACAAATGGCTACAAAGCCTATAATCTTTTTGTAAGGTAGGGGTTCTCAGGCTCTTTAGACCACCGTTTAATAAAACCAAGCAACCACATAGCTTTTTTTAAAAAGAGATGATGGAAGAAAATAAAGCGAAGTCTGTGGTCGAAAAAATCCCTAAGTCTATGGATGAATCTACATTTTCCAAGAACAAAGCCTATTAGAAATGCATGGGCTCGAGTTGCTTGAGAGGTCATTCACCATATAACGCGTTATTTGGAAAGAATTGTTACATGAAAAAAAGTATTTGGGCAAATTACCACAAAAAAATTAAATCGTCGACCTCACATGAGTATAACATACTGTTTTTACAATAGTGGTTGTACTCTACACCCCCCGTAGGACAAGAGTATATTAAGTTTGTGCGGATGTAGACAACACTCAGAACGACTTAAGGTAGTCTCACCTTTTAGTACATTCATCCATTCAGAATCATTCTCATTCAATCTAAGTTTGTCTATCCGTCTTGTTTTTTGTGTTCCACCTATAGGTCGTCATTTTTGAGATATTTTAGTGATATTTGGTTCAGAGACGACCTATTGAAAATGACGGCCACGTCCCATATAAGCTGTTATTTTGAAAAGTAGTTATACGAATATTTTTAATGGTAAACATAGGATAAAAGCTTAAGTCTCTTTCATTATGACATCGTTAAAGTTTGAGTCAATAGCTTAATGTTTAAAGTTTAGTAGAATAAGTTTTCATCCTTTTTATTCGAAGCATTCTACTTAAAAGCATATAAAGGCGTCTACCGCTGACCGTTACTGTCTAACCTTAAAACGACATGTAGTTTTTGAAATGCATTGTAAAAATTTCCCCTTTTTTGTTTGTACTTGTTACTTGTAGTTGTACTTGTAGTTACATTATTGAATATTGGTTTTGTGAACTTGTAAGCGCATTCTGTTTTTATTCTCATTGCATATGCATTGTATGTGTGTCGCGCATATAAACGACTCGTTTCTGTTAACACTCGGTCGCAGTCACTGAGTAAGCAATAAGAAAAAGCGGAGAAAGTTCAAAATATTAAAACTCTTTTGTGTTTGGACGAAGTCAATTTAATAACAGAAACGTGCATATGTATGCTTGTTCTGATTAAACTTCCGTTATCGTAGTACATATGAGTCAGTATACGTAGGATAGGGAAGAGTGCTATTCCATAGTCTATTGTTGTTGTTGTTTTTTTTTTTTGCTGCTTTAATAGTCATGGTCAGCAGAATAGTCCTCCTTTGTTGGTATTGATTGTTTTCATTTCATATTTTTTCTTATATTTTCACACTATTATTACAGAAAATCGTATTTTTCATTTTTTTCTTCTATTATCGCACTATTATTACGACTTTCTATTCGCTTCTTGTTGCCCTTACTTGGTTTTTATGTCCAACTCTTTGTTATCTTCACACCATTGCTTTTTTTTTTTTTTTGTTCATCCTACAGATATGTAAAGTTTTGCACAATGAAATAAATGAATTAAAAAAATAAAAAAACTCGGCACAAACGTTAAATCAAAATAAATCAATCGATTGTGGGAGACCATTAGTTGAAAACAACTTGTACTGATTTAATAACTGATAAAAACACTTTGAGCGGAAATTAAATAAGCGAGTACAGTTGAACATTTCATAGGGATTCAGGAGGCACAAGCAAGCAATCGGTGATTGCTCTAAACATTGCTAAACATTTACAATATTCAGAATACACTAGTTTGGATGACAAGTGATTATGAGATTTAAACGGTTTTAATTTTATACACATGCTCATTGGGTTGACACTACATTCTTTCATTGTGCGTTGTATATGTCAACATGACAGCAGCCCTCTTTAGTCTAGATAACGGCGGCTGTATCTTCTGAAAGATTCTTTCGGTACGTCTAACTTCCGTCAATGAATGACTAGCACGCTGCCATTCGGAAGCTAAGTTTAGACATGAGAGGTAGTAGTTCACTCAAGTCTTGTAAACACTATAAATTCCTCATCGGACAATTGCTCGGGCAGTGGGTGTGCACCAAATCGGCAAGTATTATACTTTTATTGACTGAGCAGGCATTATAGCTTCGACCAAAAAAAAACGTATTCGAAAATACACAAACGCCGCCCAATTTAATTGGTTACAAAATTTCCAAATGTGCACGGAGCAAATAGTAGTTTTTGATACTTTACTTATAGCCGTCATCAAATAATGGCGCAATTTTCCCTTGTACTGAAATGGAATAAAAATCCAATATTTAAGAGGATTAACAAAAACCGCAAAGCAAAGTGTGTTGTTCGTGATTTGTTTTCTTGACTTTAGAAGCAAAGGGTTTGTTCGGTTTACGATGGAATGAAATTGTGTCGATAAGAGGAAAATGACAATCAAATGTGTGGCAAGAAAACTTGCATTGGTACTTATAGGCACCAACTTAGATAATTGTCCCAAAGTAAGTTGCTCTAATATTGTAAATAAAATCCTATCTTTTTCATAATTCAGTGGTACGCACCTGACTAGGGATAACAGAAAGGTAAGCACTTCCAGCAATTTTCACTCATTTACAATTGTGGCCGGCTTCGTCCTGTATTACAGACGGTCAGATTCACCAACGGATCTGGCTTAATATGCAACATAGTCGTAAAGCCATCTATTTATAAAGAGTGCGTGGATTGAAGCTAGTTTGCGGCAATGATAGACACAAACCCCAAATATGTTTCGTTTCAAGTAACTGCATAAGATAGTTCTATGAAATATGGGCGTGTTAGTTGAATAATTGGCCAAATATATGCACTGAACGATATACGAACGAACAGACGGATGGTATATTATCATGGTTTGTAATCATAGCAATGCTTTGCGTTGGTCGTAGGCGCTTCACTTTAGCAACAGAAGTCAACTTTACACGGAAAAAGCAAAAGGCCACTTATCTTAATATCGGGCGGAAATCTCGTATCGACCAACAGTACGTTTGTTTTAGAGGTTTGGAATTGCAAATAGAATGATGAAACTAGCATACTCCTTTTCGCAGCTAATGCATATGAAAAAACAAAATTTAAACTTAATGGACAAATTAAGACAATTTGAAAATTTAACTATATTTCGTATATATACTTAGAAATAAACATGAGCATATATGCATGCATGCACGTATTTCTGGATGAATGTTAAGAAAATGTAAAAAATCACCGAAATGCGGTCACAATGTTACAAAGTCGAAACACAATTTAGTGGTTTTTTCCAACAACCGCAATGACAAATAGAACAAATAACATTTGGATACACATATGTGTATATATATAAAGACGAGAAAAACCCAAAAACAATAACAAAATAGGACAGACAATGAAAAATTCTACTCTTTCTACCAAGATATTATAGAAACAATAATCAGTGTACATAACAAGTATGTAGAAAACCAAAAATGAATGACCATTCGAAATACTAACACACAAACAAACTGGCATAGAAATACCTGAGAAGAACTAGTATATATATCCTTAAATAAAATTATAAAGTAAGAATGATGTTTGTATTAAAATAGGTGAGTATATGTATGTCTGTCTTTTTGTCCGTCTGCCCCTTTTGAACCTAGAATGTATAGGTGGTTAAGTGCAAGGTAAACACGAATATTGGGAAATTTGTTGGTGACGGTTGGTGATTGCTTTCTCTTGTTCTTGTTCCTGCATAGCCTTGAAGATACCTTATGCGATTTTAACCAGCCCTTACTGGTTAAAATTATTTCCGGTAGAAAATTTATATGGTTTTTTCATTTTAAATTTCTTGAAACAAATAAATGAGCAAAACATTTTATTCCTGCTTGAAATGTATGTACAGAGAGATAGAAAGGGAACAACGACAAAGAAGACAAAGAAAGAGAATGTAACCGTGTGCATAGATAAGTTTTAATGTACATATATAGCTAAGTGTGCGAGTGCTGTAAAGAACGTTAGCCAACGTGGCATGATTGTTTTATAGGCAAAGCAAAGGTGAGACCGACTGCTGGCTATACTGGCTACAACTGTCTTTTGGTTAACCGAAAGCTACACAGAGAGACAAAACCAAAACACATACATCAAATCAGTATGTATGTGCAAGCATACGTATTTATTGTGGTTTTTCTTATTGTACTGTAACTATTACTATAGAGTACTAGTGTACTATGTAATAAATATTTTATATTTATATACATGTATATCTTGTACATATGTATGGGTAAATGATTGTAATGAATGTGGAAGGATATCACGAACAATTGCTACGACGATTCAACCATAGCAAAAACAATAACAAACCGTAAGAACAAAAACAACAACAACAACAACAACAACAACAACAACAACAATAAGAACAACAATGTGCATTTATATGAAAACAAGCACTCATATAGTTTTACACATAAAAGTAACAGATAAAAGTGATTACTTTTGCATTGTGCTTCGTTTTACAAACACATAAGCACATATTTTTGTACACACTTATACGGCCAATATAATTTCGATTGACATGTTTGCGGTAATTATTGACCATTATGGAAAATAAATGAGACAAATTGTGTGCAACATGACACATGTCTGTTGCATATAATTCGAAATCAATACAAAAAGCTATGCACATATATGTATATATATACATGTATTATAGGAAATTATTTATATAAAACAATAGCAGCAAGGTTTTGCCGTGAGGTGGATCTGAAGATTTTAATGTTTTATGTCCTCTTGCAGACACACGTACATTATAAATTAAAAGCGGCAAGAGGAGTGCATTCGTATCACAAATTAAATTTCTCCGCCTTTCAAGCAACGAAAGAATGATTTCATGTAATAACAGGTTATCGCTAAAATTTGAAATTTCCACAAAGTCAAAGTTTATTCATTCATTTCACTCATTCCATCCACCCTTATGCAGAGTCTCTAACTCTAATGCTATAATTAGGCGAAATACTACTTTCGTTACTAAAAACTTTAAAAGACCTTTTCAGGCCAAATTACTTCATGGAGTGAGTCATTTTTGGTACACGGTACTTACTTCAAGCTTCCATTTAATCACTGCCAATTTACGATAGTGGACGTCTTCCAATATGCACGTGTGCAATGCCTTATTTAGAGAAACAATTTTGTCCGCAAACAAAGCATTTTAAAAAAAAATGTAGTTGATTCGTGGTTATTCTCACTTAATCGTATACAAATTTTTCGAATCCTTTTTTTTCTTGCATTAATCGTGATCAATATTTGTAAGGCAACTCAGCTATGCAACCTTAGGATAAAATGAAACATTCAGGCATTCGCCCGGGACTCTGGCGATTCAATATTCCTAATGAACATCTTGAACCGTTAATTTAATGTTCTTAAGATTAATTTACTTTTCGTCCGCTGAAATATATACCGAATAAATACACTTTTCAATGAGTCGAATCAATTATCTCTTTCGATCATTTAGCTTCGATAGTTGTTGTTGATGCGGGATGTTGCTCACATCTGATCTTAATAACAAGTTAAATAGGTTCATTTATATCTTGGCGTCTAAACTTGTATTTTATGTCCTTGTTTTCTTCTTTTGCTTCTTCGTGAAGATAGAACAAGTAAAAAGGATGGACAGAAAATGGAAAGATTGCAGTGTGAGATGAAAGAAGAGAGCAGGACCATAAAATGCAAAACCTATTAAAAATGAAAAGATGAAGAAATTATCTCTTACCGCTCGAAGTCTCAGTGGTACCAAAATTTTCGGTCACTTCGGCATATATATAATAAGAATACAGTAAGTATACAAAGTGAACGATAAGGCGTATATTCTATTATTTGGAGAGTGCATGCGGTAGCACCGAACTCCAAAAAAAAGCTATCCATAATCATTCATAAGGCTATGTGTGCAAACAACGACGAAGAAAAGTAATTCTGGGAGGTTTACTTAAAAATCTGCGTAGGCAGCAAATTGAAAAAAGCTTAGCGGACACGTAGCAGTTTATAATTGAAACTGCAATTGATGTAAGACTTCGCGGCGTTTTTTTTTTACCAAAATTTGAATACATTTTTCTTTAATTACACGTAAGCTCTCTTAAACCAAATGTCATTCTTCTCGTGCATTGGTCTTCCTCGAATTTTCGAAAAATTTAATCGATTTCATAAATGAGTGGTTAAGAGGCATGTGGAGTGAGCCCGACGTAGAAATTTCCGCAATTTCCCTTTTCTTGTTGGTTATAATGATAAACAATTTCTTTCATAGCACGTTCACGGATGACTAAGCATAAGTTTTTGTCAAGGAACCGCAAAAACCGATCCTGATATTCTTTTATTGCATTTTTGGTACTTCTACGTTTAATCATAAAATTGGAGATTACAAAAAACGTGACATATATATGCTCTATTCTTTAGCATCTCACCGAGCATTTTTTATTTAAACATAATAGCAGACTATAGTGTAGGGAAAATGGAAGAAAATATAATAATATAATGTTTTTATGCAATTCTGTGGAAAATGAGCAATGGCAAGCCTATAAAAACCTACCGTTACTTTTTTATTAAGTTATTTATTAATCAATTTGATTAGATTACGACGTAAAGCTTTATAATATGGCCCGTCCTTTTTTACACTTCAATTTGTGATTTGCGTACACTAACAACTATGTTGTAGCGCAGACATGATATTGGAGTGTTTTTTTTTTGCCTCTTTTGCAGACGAATGCGAAATTTGAGACGAAGGGGCAGAAACAATGACAAGCAAAGACAAGCATCAGCTGTATGATGGTTGTCAGAATAAGGCTGAAAGTGTCCTTTTACCTACGAACGCTGTCACTTTTTCACAACTATGCAAGGGTTTATTATTCATTTTTTTATTTATCTATTTATTTCGGTAAAAGGTAGATAAAGCTAATTTTTTCGGTCTTTAGAACCCTTTTTTAAAATGTAACAAACACCGCAATGTTAAATATATACGGTACAGTTTAGCGGAGTTGATGTTCCCAAACCTACACGACTCTAAAGACGTCTAAAAGGCCGGGATGTTTTCTCCTTAGCAAATGTTAGAAAGACTAAATTTCCTAATCATTGTCAAGCCCAAAATCATACATTGCGTATGTTCATTCACATAATGAAGATTCGGCTGCGAATTCTCGAAAACCATACTCCTGTCGTTGACCGTATTTACGTATGGTCTGTTTCAATGAGCTTAAGCTGTTATTCGGTTCTTCTATACATTAGATCTGCCTTTCGTTCTCACACCCAAATACAATCTATGGCGAAAGCCATGTGGGCATAAGTTAAGTGATGACTGGTATGAATTTGTAAAGCGAGTGTGAATTCGGGAGTATATCTTTCCATCAATCAATCGGAAAAGTTACTCGTAATTGTAATCATCTTTGTGACATAGCTATGACAAATTATCATCATTCATATGTTATGCAGGTTCTTTATTAAGATTGCATGAGTGTCTACATGAAGTTAACTTACGTTTTTTTCTAAATTAGTTGCAATTTTCTTTTGGGAAACTTGTTTCTATCTTATCTGGTCTTTTTAGAATAAATAATAATAATAATAGTAATAATAATAATAATAATAATAATAATAAATAATGAATTTATTTGCTTTACTATAAAAAGTTATAAAGGAAAAATTCTCTAGCACTTACTCTAATTGATTTGAACGTTAAAGTGGTCGATGTGCAATACACTAAATCTTATCCACATCCATCCGCAGTCAAACGAGTGTAGCAAGCAGTATAATACAATAAAACGCATGGGAAACCAAATTGCAGCGAAATGAAAAATTACGACGTCTGCATGGCATGCAATGAACACACTTGTATGACGCACGTTTACACAGACGAAATATCCGAACGTTAGGAGACAAATTACGCGCGTAAATACTGTAGATAGACGCTGTAGAAACGCGTGTTTGATATACCGATGGAGATATATTTTTTCAAAAGGTCAAAATACAAAACACTGAACACACACAGATTTACATTCGCAAAGCAACATACGTGTAATGTACGCGGAAGCATATGAACTAAAGATATAATAATATAAGAAAAGATTACTTTATAGAAACTTTATGTTCGTGAAATATTTCTCATATTTTTTATATACAACTTTTCTTTTCTTTTAATTTTATTTTAATTATTCATATATATGTATACATATATGTATAGAGCTGAGAAATATTTTAATGGTTCACATATATATGTATATTCAGAAAAATTAAGGAAATTATTTTTGGATTTCTTATGTATTTTACACAATTTTCATGCGTAGACTTTTGCACACTTTCCTTAACACCATGGAACACAAATTAAATGAAAAAGAAAAAAATAAATAAATAAGAGCAAAAACAATTTAAATAGGTGTTGGGTTAATGCCCTGTGTGTGCAAAGAATGGAAGCACTTCTCTTTTTAGGTGGTGGGTGCAGCGCAATGCAGTGCAGTTACCCGTATTTTTTAAGATTCAATGACTGACTAGCTGTGGATTATTTGCTATAATTTGCACTTGCCTTTTAGAGACGCACATACGCAACGCACACGCTATATCTACCCATTGATATGTTTTTGTGCGTAAAAAATAATTTCCAAAAAATTCACCATTACGCACACATGCTCACGCACACAAACAAAAAGTTAGTATTAGTATAATCCTACAAATGTCACTTGCTATTAAACTAGCTTAAAAAAGTAGATCGCGCCGTAATAACGAGCGTATGCTTAAAAACTAAAGAATTAACAAAATATTTTCTCGTAAGACGTTTTGGATAACAAAAATATATATATAAAAATATTTTTTGAACCGTATTATTATTAGCACACTTTAACGTCTTCTTCGCTTCTTGGTGACTACTAGGCAGAAATCAGAAAAAACAACAAAAACCAAACAAATCAACATTCTCCCCCGACTAGATGGACCATTTACTATATTGTTTGCTCGCATAGAAAATTGTACGCTTCGATGCCATAGTAAGGTCTTTGTAAAGAAAATTTTTAAATAATATACTTAAATTATATGAGAAAATGAGGATGACGACGACGATGACAATTTCCAAAGTGTCACATATATATGTACTAAAAAATTTCTCTCGCGGTCACTGTCTTGTTTGCTTGCTCGATTGATTCCAATACCGACGGCTTTATGCTCTCACCGTAGATGCTAATACACCATAGCGACTGGTCTTGTTATTGTTTTTTATGTTGTAAATTAATATAGAATAGATTCAGATTGAATGTCAAGCAGTCCATAATATACGTGATACAGATGTGTGAAGATGTCTGTGCTAATCTAACCCAATGGCCGAACTATGATTCAATTCGATTAACATATGTGTAATGGTTGTCTTCTTTGTTAAGTAAGTAAACATCAATATTGCATACATTTTAACGTAAATGTACACAACTATGTTAAAAAAAAAATTTATATACTGACATGGACAGAAGTGTCATAGTTTCCATAAGTGCGATAAGAAACCCGGCAAACACATTGTTTACAAACGCCATTGATTAATCAAATTTAAAAATTCAGAGATTTTGTAAAAGAATTCCTAAAATATCCTGTAATATCCTTTGCACAGTTTAAAAAGAGGAATGGACCGTAGAAAAAGTCGGTAATGTTTCCAATTTTTCAGCCACCTTTTAAAAACAAATGCACTAAGATATGATGCAATGGATACTTTCTAACAGTTAAAGTGAAGCAAACGTTTCCCTAAGTCATAAATATACATATATTTTCAATTTACATTGATTTTATTAATATATATGTACAAATGTAGTGAAAAATTTTAATTGGAAATTTAACCCTTTCACAAATTGTATTAACATCACAATAGTGGAAACGCACTTGTAAACATTTTTAGCGCTCTATACATGATTCGGATAAGGAGCTCGACAAAACAGAACTATACCTTTAACTTGGCTTCACTTTCGGGAAATATACACAACTACGATTTGAGTGAGTGAGAAAACTCGCCATCATTTGCATAGCTGTACAAAGTTACAGCGAATTCTATTTAGAATGAATTCAACTCTATATTGAGTTGCATTTGTACTGCGACTTTTGCGCGAAAAAAACATTTGTAATAAATATATGGGGGTCGTATTTGCTCTATATTTTAGGCCAATTATAGCGGTGCGTATCGAAAAAAACTTTTTTTCTGATTTTAGCGTCTCAGTACGTACAGCGAGCAATGCCATTTTGTCATTATGCTTGTACGACGCAAACAAAAGCTAAGAAACTCTTTAAAGTATATGCATTCTTGATCGACAAAAAATTCTGAATAGGTTTGGCCATGTCTGTCCGTCTGTCCATCTGTGTAGATGTATGCTACTAACACTTTCCTGATCGTAAAAGTGAAGATATCGGCTTCAAATTTTGCAGAAACATTGGAAATTTTTGCCCACGGATTGGGTCATTGTTTTCATTAAAGAACACGCTGCAAAAGGCAAATACCGGCCATGCGTCCACACAGTTATAAGTGATAAAATTTAAATTTTTTTCACTCTCTTAAGACTTTCTAGTTAGTAGTCACAAGACAATGAAGAGAGAATATTGAAAATTATTCTACACATTTTATATTAATGAAGAAATGTTATTTTTAATTACGAACGATGGGACACGCCCACTCATTAGTGAGTACAAAGTTGGCTAAGATGTTGATGCCATCGTAATGCGATTTGTAAAATTTTGTTTGTTGGGTTAACGAAGAGTAAATTGTTTATTATAGTTTTCTTTGTGGGTGAAGGCGTTTTCTTTTCTTCTGTGTATGCGAACGTACATATTCCACTTATTTTATTTTCTTGCGCCGTACAACAGATGTCAACTGAATTGATTTAATTATAATTTCTCTTCTTCCGCCAGCAACCTTCCCCCGTATCAATTCCTTTTATCTTTGTTTTTTTTTTTCTCTCTTTTCCATTCTCACTTATTGGTTGAATACATTTGTTCTGCGAGCTTCTGAATTGGAAAGGAGATATTTAATCGAATCATTTTACTGTAGAGTGAAATGTGCATTATTTTCTGGAATATCTTAAGATTTTCTTTCAAGCATACCTTACACATACTATGACTATGTTATATGCCAGATTGGCTTGAAGCGAAAAAGACTCTGCGTCACAAATAAACAAATTGTTTGAAATTGTTTCGTAATCATAGTGCTAAGCTTAGATAAAAACAAGCTGCGTATTTTTGGACAAACGCGTAGCTACAATAAAATGATAAAAGTAAAGCACAATCCAGTATAGAGAGAATAAATATGGATTTTACCATTTTTGATCTCCTCTCTGACATTCATAAGCATAATTTATTATAAAATATATCCAGCGTAGAGATAAAGGCATGTAGTAAGTACATATATACATGTTTAATTGCTTAAATTTTCATAGAAGATTTCCTATAACAGCGAAAATATTTCCTGTTCATTTCATTTTTAAATCTACATCGCTTGTGGGTCTCGGCTTATTAAGTTCTCGAGGATGTATATAGCGTCCAGAAAAGCTCAGGATAGATTCACATATTAATATACCAGAAGATTTAGAATCGATCAGAAAATGGTTATGAATCAATTTAAATATGGCTGCCCGCCTCTCTGTCCATCAGGTATTTTAGCGTTCAACCTATTAGCGGCAATTTTTAACACATCTTGACGAAATTTGACGCGCATATCTATTTTGACGAAACCTGTTGAGAATGATTGGGGGATTTTGGCGACCGCGCCAAATACAACACCTTATTTTGAAAAGGAAGAGAGATTACAAGTTTGAAAATTTCTGAACAAAAATTGAATAGTGCTTTGTTTTGAACTCCTTCTCATATAAAAGTTCTGGGTTTTTATATATGAAAACACACGTGCAGTAATAACAGCTTGACTTAAAAATGCACAGTATTTTAATTTGAATTAAGTAGACCTACTTTCTCAACCCTAGCCCGCGTAAATTACGGACAATAGTTAACGGTAAAGAGAAGGTCTTTTCTTTAATCTTTCATGATGACCGTTCACAATACTAATTTGACATAGAAATTGACAGAACTATATTTCCACTACATAGGCATGTTGACATATTTTTCAGACACTACCGTGCATAAGTAGTAGAAGAGTAAGAGACGGTTCTTTGATAAGGAGAATAATTCTGCTAAAGTTGGAGCATGTCAACTAATCGTTTGAGGCTGTTTTCCGAAAGAGGTTTTCACTAAGATGTATAGTTTTGGATGGATTAGTGGTATTTAATCATGAAAATAAAAGAAAGCTTTATTATGCGAATTTGTGTAGGGTTTGTAATAGCCGGTTATAATCTGTTTACTTATTCTAGACAAGAAAAGCTATGTAATAATTCTTATTAAACGGTCTCTCTTTAAATAATATCTGTCAGGCAACAGCATTTTATGTTATATTACGCCGAGTGGTTCAATATATTTCGCGTCCATTGCAATGCATAATTATGTCAAGTATATATACCGAAAGTCTTAGTGTTAGTTAGAAGAACACCGGACAAAGGGGTAAATCAAGAAAACAATTTTTAAACTAAACAATAAAATAAGTATATCTCTTGTAAATTAACTTTAAGCATACACTGTACGGTGTAAACAATTTTTCATAACATAATTTTAAGCATAATTTATATTAAATTCTCGTTCTATTTGTATTGTGCATAAAATTCACTCTTAATGCGAAGACGTGGAAAAGAAATTTATAACATTTTTTTTAATCATAAATCTGTTAAACAAGTAAATCATTTGTAATTCAATTAAATGGGAATAATAAATTATAACATTAAAACAATAACGACAACGAGTCATCGTACCATAATTCATAGAGGAAACACTAACCCCAACTCATCATCAGTAAGCTGGTGAAGTTAGCTATTGTGTAGACGACAGCTGCAAATGGCATCAGTATGTAACTGGAAACGACAGCAACGCATTCATGATTGTTAAAACGTGACTCAATTTGCATCATTCTCTTATTTTACGTCCCAATGCTTGTTGAGAGTGTGAAAGTATCATCCCAAAGTGTACGGCATTGTTGAAAGAAAACGAGGAGCGATTATGGAGGACAACAGTAACTTCTCCATTTTTCCTTTTTTTCGTCTCTAATTTTTTTTGCTTTATTTATTTGAAAGGGCATAGAAGTTAATGTGGCGGTCATTTATAACACATATGTGCTTATATTTGAGAAGATACGTAGAGGTAAGAAGTTTCTGACTTTATGGGCTACAGTTTAAAAATTTCAAATATAATATGAATCGTAGAAATGATATGAAGCTTTTAGTTGTTACGTAAAGTTTTAAAATAAGTTTATGTGATTAACATGATCAAATAAAACGACTCTAGGCTCTTCCTGATAGGTAACTTATCTATTTTTACATATTTTTCTTTGATTTCTTACAAGACATCCCTCTTAATATACTTACTCTCTCCTTCAGGCTGTAAATATATTTTTATTTATGTTTAAATTAATAAATCTTTCTTAAAGTAGAATGGTTTGCAGCGCTCTCGAAGTACAAAACTGTGAAGAATTGACAAACCATTGGATTTTTATGTCAGAAATGCGGTTTTGACCCAAATTTGTCGATTACTTGTCTTCTTCGGAAAACATTGGTTTTTTTGGCAAATTGATGACTAAAGCTGAATGTTAATTATACGTTATCGTAGCTAATTGCTTTTCTTATCTCCACGACTAAAGATGAATTGCACGTGACGTCTGTCTCCTCCTCGAGACGGTCAATTAGAAATGTTTCTATTTGAAATAATCCCATGGTAGTTGAATCTAATCATATCTTCACTGACGCTGGGCATATTAAACTCTGTGTCCCCTTTAAATTGTAATGGTGTGTCTGTCTTTTCCGAAATTATTTACATAAATTCGTTACATAATGCTTTTTATTATGACAATATTGAGTTCTTTATTGATTCATATAAAGTGTAAATTGTTTTTGGATCTTCTGTGCGGCTGAATGCGCACTTGCGGTCGGCTAGGTAAAATCAGCGCTAAAGAAAAGAGAGAAAAGTAGAGTAGAGTACCGCAATATAGTAACTTCTTATGCTTGTCATTGAAATTAATTGAGAGATAAAACATTTTGAATTCTAGTTACTGGAGTTCCATAAATAAACATCGTTACGTGTATCAGTTTTAAACCTTAAGCCCGAGTGACAATTTTTGCTATTTTCCAGCACTTAAGGCTTTTTGTAACGTTTGCAAAGATGAACATGCGTAAAGTTCGCTTAGATGAACACATACATACTCTTATGTATTCACTCAAAGCAAATATAAGAACGGACTTAAAAATGAACAAGATATCATTTACGCTATAAGCTGTAAAAGTGAACATATGCTCCTTGAGACAGCACAGTACACGTATGTACACGCTTACGCATAAGTAGTGATATATAATTAAAGTAAAAGTGCAAATATCTAATCGTAACGAAAGAGTTGTATTCAAGCGTTGTTTAAGCGACCGTAAAAAGTACTTATATCGAAATATTTTATCTATTCATTCGGAGATTTGTAATACAGGAAGTGAAGCATACATACATACATTCATTCACTTACTTGTCTTATGTATGGGAGTTAAGTTTTTTTTCCTTTTTTGCAGTTTATAACTTTTTTACGCTCTATACCTTAATTCTCTTTTATTATTTTTTCTACCAACGTTCATTCCATCGATTTATATTTTGAGGTATTAGGTTGAAATCAGGTTTTTAGCTTAGAAATGATCATAAAAAAGTGCTTCAATTTAGCTACAAACTCATACATATTGTGGGAGAGCTTATCATGCATTTGCACTCTAAACATTTTGGATTTATTTTCTTGTGCAGTTTCCTGAACGATTGCAATATATGTACGTATTCGTGAAATAAGTTTTTATTCAGTAAATCAATCAATACATGTTAGTGTGCGTTTATATATTTTATTTGGAATAAAAAATATCAGAAATTGATATTTTCACTTTATTTAAATGCCTGGCTTTCGCAAATCGAATATTTATGTGTAACCGGGTTTTTTACAAGTCAGCGTTATGGGCAATTAAGTGAATTAACGTACGTTGATATGCGAATGAAAATCGTTTGCTCACTTTTTTATTTTGATATAAAATTTTAAATTTTAAGCAATGCCCGTTAATTTTGTTAAAATGCATACGAATGTTGGGTTGGAAGGAAAGGAAAAAAGTTAAGATTTATTAAAAAAATGCTTAACAATTTTTGTAGAATCTCCGCTACATAATGTGCCCGAAAGAATAATTTCGGTCCTGCTCAGAGGGGCATCGCATTCCCTTATTTAATAAAATTCTTCAAGACGTCACTGTGAAATGATACATAAAAGAACGTTTGAATCTCTGCAGACGGCCTGATCTCACTGCTAGGTTATCTCTTACTCGCAAATTAGTTCTCACTCTAAGATTAGACCTCCCTGCGAAATTAGAATTTATTGTGAAATTGACTTTAATCTGAGATTAGATCTTTTATTGGGATTGGTTTTTACACCGGAATTAGGTACCTAAGGTTTCCAAAAACAACGTGTTGCACGCAAATTGATAACTACAATGGCAACTTTGCATGAATTGAAATTCGAGTTGTTGTCGCACCCACCGTATTCTGTAGGTTCAGCTCGCAGCAACTGTTATCTATTTGAAAGCCTTAAAAGTATTAACTAATGTGTTAGTTCTCCATGCGCAGTCAATTCTTACTCGGAAATTAGATCTCATTCTAAAATTGGGAAGTTCACCCCGAGATTAACTTCCACTGTGAGGGTAGATTCGATTGGCGATTTAAGAAATAAAAGTTTTACACGATTATTAAAGTCCCCACCTGAAAACCAGTTTACCAGTGACCAGTTTACGGGAATAGCAAGATGAAAGCCATTCAGAACATTCGAGAGATATTACAATACTTTGGGAAGCCGTTAAAGTATGCCCATCAAAAGGAGAAGTGAACTAGCTACAAGGACTTCTAGGATGTCTCTGTAAAAAAGTTTTGACGTGAATAAATTTTTCTCAACTTTGAGTCTTTATGTTAATGGATAGCGTTATCCTCTCCTATTGCCTCTTTCCGTACCTTATCCCATCTATCAATACCACAATTGCGAAAGAAAATAAGTAAGCAAAACAAGTAAAAGAAAAAATTTAAATAAATTTCAATATTCTATAATGTTGCGTGCGCATGAATGACTTTTTCATTGTGTGTCTGTTGTACTTCTACCCGTATCCGATCTCTAAGTCCTCTTATTTGAAGCCCAGTTGACTACAGTGTTAAGAGAAAACGAGTCCTACACGCTGTCGGGTCCGTCATACCTATTTTAGAGTTACAGCGTTTTTAGCGCATTTCGTGTGAGAAACGTACGGAATATTCCTAAATATATTATTCTATATTCTATTTTGTTTATCTTATGAGTGATAAGCAAACCATCAAGAAAGTGAAAAAATAATCTTTAACTACATAAAACTTTTTGTGGGAGTGACCGATTTTTCCATTTTCATACAAGGACCACCCATACAATATAAGGGCAAATCTTTATCGTCATATCTGTTGTGGCTTGTAAGTAACGAAAAAATAGCCGGGTAGGGTGTTCTTAGAATATGTTGTACTGTGGCCGCGCTCTCTGACCGATTAGGCCCACTTTCAATATCAGCCTGTGTGTAAGAAATTTTCATGTGCCAAATTTGAAGCCATTTGCGACATTTTTGCGATCAGGCGAACGCTTCCCAGAAGCATTACACAGACAAATGGACATACGGATATGACTAAATCGATTCAGAATTTGATTCTGATTAAGAGCACTTATAGCTTAGGAGGTTTTGAGACTTCCTTGCAAAAACACTTTGGGTGTAGCAAAAGTTTTGACGAAATGAACTTTCACACCGCATGCTTCGGTAATGGGTATAAAAAGAACAATGAAATTTCTTCTTCCATTTTTACCATTTTTTATGTAATATTTTAGATTTCCACAGATTTATGTCAATATTTTAAAATGATATTTAAACTCTTTCATAAATCATATATATCCGCCTTCATGTTTTTGCGAGTTTTAGATAACATTGGTAATACTGCCGGAAGTATTACATAAGAGTTATTTATTAACGACTAATATGAGTGTTGCTCACATTTGTACGAATTTTTCTGTTGTATTTGTAAAGTTGCATGTGCATTCAAAAGGGAACATAATCACGTAGACATTAGGAGTGTCATCATAGGTTTTTTTTCTGTTTTTTTTTTTTTGCTTTACAAAAAAAAAAGTTATGCAACAAAAACACAAAGACACAAAAAGAATAAAAATGTATTCGCTTTTAAGGTATTAATAAAAGAGAAGGTAGAGAACACAAATCAGTCACAACAGCAGTACGACTGAAGCAAAGTAATCCAATATTACTTCGCATGCACATATTTTAAAAAAATCGACCAACACATACAAATATAGCGAGATTTTTATAAAAGCATTTACATCAAAGTATATCCTTAAGCCTGTACTTTGGTTAGGTGTGTAAACACATTCTGTTAAACCATATTCAATAGGACGGATCCTCAGTTCCTCAGTTGCGCATGGGTTGCGCTTCCCTACTAGTGTTTTTGGGTTATTGTCTAAGCGGACGAAAAAGAAAAAAATTTTCCAACATTGACATCATTTCTGGGCAAAAAAGAAACCAAAAAAAAAAAAAATGCTTAAATTCGTTTTTTGCGTGCTAAGCCTTTGATTCAATTCAATTTTTTTTTTTTGCTTAATTTTTATAAAAACTTTAATAAAAACGGATGAGAATATGGGTCTTGAAACGAATCTTGAGCACCCTTAAGTTTAAAATATTTATCGATTAAACTTAATCTCTCATCAATTGTTCGATTTTATGAACAAAATGCATGGAATGTCGGTCTTTTCTAGCAGGGATGCGTTATTTCGTGCACTTTGTATTGCGCTGAGTCCCGCTACATTTGTAAAATACTTGAATGAATTTTTAATAGAATGAGAATAGAAATTTTATGAAGCGAAAGCATTAACTTCAATTTTCTTAAGCCATAAACAACCTGAACAGATGGACGGACATGATGAAATAGCTGAGAAGTGTCAGATTTTGTTCTAATACATAACATAGTCGATGAAGTTTTCGATAAGAATTGGTAAGTTTAACAAACTAGACGACAAAATCATCATAACTCGTTTAGCTTTTGCGTATTGAGTATAAAGACTCGAGTGTGCCGTCAGCATATGAGTAAAAGTAGAGAAAGAAATATTGGAAAAAAAAAAAAATAAATTTAAGAGAAGTAGTAAAAAAAACATCAAATACTTAAATGTAACGAAAAACATGCCGAGTTACGAGAAATGACATAATCCGCTTATGTTATGGTACTTCCGTTTGTACGGCCGAACGGACAGATAGACAGATGGGTAGATGGATACATGTTGGTTTGAGGCTCAGGATGATGTACAAGCAGTATTTGTTGGTTGGTTGCTTCTTTTAAATGCTTTTATGTATGGTATAATGGCAGATGGGTTTATGGTATTGACTTAAGTCCACGTAGATTCATTTGTGGCGGAAATGGCTTTTTATAGCCGTATGTTTTGGCCACATATCGCTGAAGCTTATCCTCGCATTGTTCGTTTTCCATGATTCGTTTTTTATTTCCTTTATTTTGACCGTTCATATGTATACACGTATATATATATATTATAAAAGCTACTATTTCTTTGTCCTTAAGCCGAATGAAGGGGGAAATGCTTAACCGAAATGAAAGCTAAGATTTATTTATGCTTATATAGCAACATATTTAAAATTTCATAGGGGGGTTTTATAATGAATTATCATCAAATAGTCATTAAACTAAAACTCTGGTGAAAAATAAGTAAGAAATTGTCTGTCACTTTGTAGCGCCAACCTCATACGCCTTGCTTTGAGGGATAAAATTACCTTTTGTATTAAAACAAGAATAAGTAAGAAAACTATTGTCGACCGGGAACGAATCTCGCATAGTCACCACCATTAAAATGCTTAGCGCCCCTTGCTTTTATATATGGTGATTAAAAAGTGAATGTTGGAATAAAATCTACCTTTCACCTTTTAGTTCAGTATAAAGTATTGTTACGAAAAAATTTATCCACCACGTCGTGACATCTACCTTAATTAATTCACAATTAACACACTTACCTTCGCGCCTTCTACTTTCCAAGTCCTTTTATTTGATACCTATATCGCTGGTATTATTAAGAGAAAATTAATCCACCAGACCTTGGTGTCCACCATATTTATTTTAGGATGGACGCTTTTTTTGGCACATAATATATCTTCATTTGAAAAATGTAGAAAATCATCTTAGAGATTCTGTCTTGATTTATCTTATGATTACTAAACATAAAACCTAAAAAAATGTGCAAAAAAGGAAATTTTAATCACTTGTAACTTTGTGTGGACATGCCCAATTTTATCTATTTTTGTGCGTAAATAGTAAAGTTCTTTGCAAAGTAAATGTGCTCAGATTCAGCCTTGTATCTTTTATAATTTGTGAGCAATAACCAAGAATCTCCAAATTCTCTTTTAGAAAAGAAAGTTGCGTTCACTTTGTAGTTTGCTGCGGGCTTATGCTCTGACCACTTTCAGTGCTAATCTGCGCGCAGAAATTTTCAGTGATTCTACCAAATGTGAAGACGATATCTTCATTTTTGCGTCCAGGAATGTATTAACAACACACATCATACATACATACAGATGGACAGACATGGCTTCAATGATTCAGGATTTCAATCTGATGAAGATTATTTATGCCTTATAAGGTTTCTGAAGCTTTCTTCCCCATTCTCCCCATTCTTCGGTGGTGAATGTAAAACCAAAAGTTTGTGTTAATATTCGGGTTTTTAGGTTATGAAGGCTACGTTATGAAAGTTTGTCAGTGTAGCTCTCGTAATATTGTCTTTATTTTCATTAGTCTCCCTGACTATACACTAGAAATAGCGGTTAAAATCGTTTTTGTAAAAAATTGATTGATTGAAAAAAATGAATTTACAAAAAAACTGCGGTCTATATCCCTTTTTACATACCATCCGCAAATTGTTCAAAGAACAACTCATGGTAAAAATACAATGCGATGATAAGAAAAAATCTTGTTTTAAAGCAACACTAGCGATTTCAAGACAATTGAATGGAAACTGCATGACCCAGTGATGTGGTTGCTAATAGAAGACCTCTCTAGTATAGAGCGATCCATTTTGTGATTTCGAAAACTAACGTAAATAAAACACGTTTCTGAGTGAGATTTGGATCAAATTTTCTTTCAAAGTGTTGCTTAGACATTTGTGTAGTGCAGCATCTACATAGTCGTACAGCGTGGACGAATTGTTGCGAAGGCAATCACTCAATACTCAAAATATATGAAAGGAAGAAGAAAGCTTTTGGTCATTTTTACACTTTCAAACTTGAAATCAGCCTGTATATAGTGAATTTTCATTTCTTCACCAATAAAAAGCCTCCATTGGCGGCAACCATTACAGCCGTCTCTGTGTAATAACTATCTGTTGACTTGCAATATAAGTGATTAAGCTGTTTTTTTTTTTTTTATTTAGTTAATTTTATCCTCTTCAACTGTTGCTCCGACTTGTTGTGCCTCCCCCTGCTGAAAGGTTATCGAAACGTATTAATGGATTAAATGTATAAAGTGACAACATCGTCAACATAAAGAGAATTAGAAGTCAGCCTGTTGAGCAACCTCATGTACATTTTTGATTTTTCTTTATTTTAATTCTACTCATCGCTCTAAGCAATTTTTTTTGTTTGTACAGAATGAACCAATTAAGGTTCATTCTCGATTCCTAGCCAGTTAATTTCTTCTTATTTGACATGACGTGGGATAACAAACGACTGATTAGTTAAATTTAAATTATCTTTGAAGATTTAAAATTTTCGTTCAAAATCGAAGCGAGTATTTAAGAGGATTTATAGTTCTTTTTGAGTAAAAGAAGTTCGGTTAAAAGTGACTTTTTCATCTTGTCGGTCCTATCAACGTCATGCATGTTGTTAATAACAGCTGTAAGCAATCTATACTTGGTAGCCCTCTTAGTGTACATGTGTTTTTATAATAACTGCTACGTCTGAAGATTGTTGGTATGTCTGGATAAACTTCCAGTAGCCAGTCATATAAATAAGGAAAGTAAATAAAAGCGCGTTTCTATCTCGGAAGAAATAATTTTCATAATCGCTTTCATCGATAATTAAAAAAATTAGCTCCTATTTTACATTGGTATCTCCACAACGTTTCAATGTAAATGATTAGCGCCTTAAAAGACTTTGTGCGACTATTTTCGCACCAGCATTTTTAATATCTCTTCATACAATATATATACCGTTGAAATATTTACCACCCTATTTCAATGTATTGCAACTTTTCAGGGGGTTTTGACTTCTTTATGAATGAATTATAATAACTTGTAATCACTGATCATCACGGCAGCCAGACACTCATGAATGAAATTTTAAAATTATCGGACATTCCGAGTTTCGATAGATATATACGGACTACTTAACTCTATACAATTGAAAAATAAGCATAAAGTACAGTTTTTCCAAAAGGTATGCGTCCGTACTTTATACACGCCTACATGTGTTCCGGGACTTAATGTCGATTCCACAAGCTACACGTACCACAAACTAAACATATGGAGATTCTTTAAAACTTCCTTATTGAATTTTTCAATTTCTGAAGATTCATTATATACTTTCTTTCATGCATTCATTGTATACACCAGCATTTCTTGTCCTTTTTCTTGCAAATAATTTTTTATAAGTAGACTTAACATATTTCTTGTATTGCCATTATTTTCTTACGTGACTATCTATCTATCTAAAAATTATTATTGCTGTAATTGTATTATTCGCCCTAGTTTCCAGTATATGTATGCATGTATAATACATTTGAAAAGCATAAGGGTCCGGAATTATTTTAATGTCAATCATTTAGTGAAATTCCGTTAAACTCAAAAAGGGTTCGTTTGTATGTACTGTGATAATATTTATTAACCTATAACGCATTAAATAGTTTGTGAAGCAACCAACCACTTGAGTACAATACAGTAGGTTATCTATCATTAAGGAAGTACAGATTCAGCTGCGTCATTCTCTTTTTCCAAGCTTTCATTTTAGTTTTTTGCCAGTTTTTCTTTTGAAACATCTTAACACTTTTGAGTAAGGTTGTATTGTGATTGCTCGTATGTCAGTTTTACGAACTCTTTTGTCAGAAAAATCACGAATTTTATGTGCTTTGTATAGGCTGCTATCACTGACATTTCGAACAATCATATTTCCAGAAAGTGATACTACGGTATAAGGATTTAGCTAAAAATGGAGCAAATTTCCGCAAAAATCTCGGTTGAATTTTTTGTTTCTATCGATAATAATGGTCTAATATCCATCTTTTACCTGCAAACGTGCCTTGTTTCAGTCCAAGCTTACTTCTTCTCACTACTTCGCTACTCCCCTCTTTGTGCATGTAGTCTCAAAGGATACCTAATGCACGGAAAATTTAAAAATATTACAGCACATTATTAGTAGCGAACAAATTTTTCATCCCCAAAATTTTAAGGCTACATGAAGATATTAGCGTAGATGGAAATTGTTTGGAAGTTGCTTACGTTGTCCCGGCAATAATGGGAAGATAATATACTTCCTATGTGTACATATTGCTCTTCAACTTCTTTTCTTTGTTAATGCTTAAACATTAACAATCATTTGAAAGAAAATACTCAGATGAATTTTAAATCAATTAACATTTTCCCTATAATAAAAACAAACAATGAAAACATGTACTCCTTTCACAAACTTATTACAAAAAATATCCTGTGTTCATTCATATACAATAAAAGAAAAACAGACACGTTCTGTTGATACCTACGCTGATGTACGCATAATATACCAGTAACAGAATATTAACTTTGCCAAAGCATATGTGTCTGCCTGTCACTTGAACAAGTGCATAGTTGACGTTGTTGGCATCTCATAAATAGGAAGAAAGGAGAGACCGACTGCATGTTGCTAACGAAAGAAAGAAAAAGTTTTTGGCACTTTTGTCAAAAGTTTACATAACGTACAACTTTTCAAAGTTTTACTATGAACTTCTTAATTGTGTATTGAATTGATGGTTTAATAACTGAAATTTAATTTGCGAACTAACTTGTGCTTCCCCACCTGTACAAAAACGATTCGTTAGTATTGCAAGGAAAGGTTACAATTTTTATTGCGTTTTTCCGTTTTCTTTTCAAAGCAAGAAAGTCTAAGTTTTCAGAAAAGGAAAAGTTTATATTTTCTACATATATATATATACACTTATATTTTATACTTAACTTTAAAGAAAATTGACTCGACTGGTTACGCAAAAGGGAAAACATCCACAACGAGTCAAAAACTTGACGACGCCTATATATATATATATAGGCGCAGCAATACAGAGTAAGTTGCTTAGAGTCTATACCAGGATCAGCAACAGTACTAGTGGAAAATATTAATATTTACGAATTTTCCAATTCTTCCTCTGCAAACAATTCTCACGTTCGTTTTATCGTCTTTACTTCGTTTCTTGTGTAAATGAGACTTGATCGAGCGAAGTTTGAAATTTTTACTCGTCAAGCATTGGCGGTTAAAGTTGCACTTTCTTGGGTTTCTTGACTTCTTCCTTTTATCGTGCAATTCTTATTTTATTCGCTTCTCAAGTCGTCTATCCATCAATTTTTAGATAATCAACGGCAGATAATCTCCTTCAACTCTCACCGTTTGCTGTTTCCTCCTCCTCCTTGCTCCTTTATTTATTCTTTTTTTCTTTTTTATATTACCAACCGTTGAGGGGAAGCCCACTGTTCGTGTAATACGGCGAACGTTGGAAAGATGTGAGTAAAGAAAAGGAGAGAGCAAGCGACCGCAGTCTAGCGGTTGTGTGCAGAATCGGTAAGTGTTGTGCCTTTGCCGACTGACACTCGCCCTTAATACGATCAAAGTAAACTCTCCCGCATTGAGATTTGAATCCGCGAACGTAAAACAGTGTCGGTAACGGGAAATCATCTCCTGCAACGACAATAGCGAGAATACGAAAATGTGGTGGAAATACTTGAAGTATAATTGACAACGGAAGATACCCGGTACTTGTTCCGTCTTTGCAGAGAAGAGTAAGTAAGGAATTGTAACCGATTTTCGATTTTGGTAAAATTTTCTTCTTCTCTTACACTCTACACATTTTATAGTACATTAAATTTATGGGGATATATGTAACATGCATAAGGACTTAAGCTAGACCCACTTTTTGCCATACGGACCGATTCAGAAGTTCTAAGTTCGTCTTTCCGTCCGATCTCTACTCTCGTAACCTTGCGTTCAACATCCAGATAGCAATTTTTAAGATATTTTGATGAAATTGACATACTGACGTTTTACGGCGAAGTAGTGATGATCTTACTTACTTTTTAATAGCTAAACGGACGCACATCTGTGTAGAGCAACATCTATGCATTATTTGGCCGCAGAACTGCGACAGATGTTGCCAATTATTTTTCACTTCGTGCATGTGCCATCAATATTTGTTGGGTTACGTCATGCGACACTTGAAATTTTCGACAATGACTTAAGAAATAATTTGTCAACTCTAGAAGAAGTGATTATGAAATATATTTCTCAATGATAATGATAGGTTCTATTTTTTTCGTTTTGTTTCATCTTTTGCTAGGGTGTTATCTTCCATTTA
>CCAG010000357.1:0-57264 GCA_001077435.1 Glossina morsitans morsitans | reverse complement strand
TTTTTATGTATTCAAGAACATCATCACTAAAGTAATAACAAAACTTGATGACATTTATTTCAGTTGATAATGACAGCAAGTGTAGTTAAGAGAAACGAAAGCTGGACTGACGACGAATGACGATAAAAAGATTTGATATGAATCGGCTGCGTTGTAAGGGCTGGTTACACTTATCCCTTAATAATCTTCAGCAAATGAGACGCACAGACGTATGCCAAGATTTCTCTCAATTATTTTAGAAAACCTGATCTTATATGCGTGTCTTAAAAGTGAACAATGTAATTAGTTGCACACATATGTGTATTTTTGCATTTCGGCAACCGTTTCAAAGGTTCCATCGAACTGCGGTACAAGTTCGGAAAGTGAGGCGTCCCTTGGGCTTTGCCTCAGGCGACTACCATTTGTCTCGCTCTCTAAAAAAGTGTTTTCACGGTGTATCGCCGATTTTAAGCGGTGTCTCTGGGAATTACTTGATGCGAAGTGATATAATGACATTAATAATAAAATGACGAAAGATTATAGGTAATAATGGCCTTTGTGTACTTAAATAAAATCCAATTTCGAATAAATGAGTAATTTAATAAAAAAAAGTAAGAAGAAAATCTTTCAAAGACTTTTTTTCCAAAACCAAGTCCTCGTCTCTCCATCCGATAAATTTAAAAGTTATTATAAGCCACGATTAGTTCATGGCTTCAAGTCAAGTTTGGAATGGCCCCTGATATGTACGCAAAGACACCCGGGGTAGGAGGCATCAAAAATTACAATGACATTACATTGAACGTAATCTGTTCAAAATGGTGATAAGTTTGGAACTCATAAGAGATATTGATTCAAAAATCCGTTTAAATATTTCATTGCGCTAATTATTTGTTTTCTTTCCTTTTTTGTTTTAATTTGACCAATCACTCGGGGGATATCTCCTACTCATATAACCCGATCACTTTCATAAAGAAAGAGAAAGAAATAGGAAGGTGGTGGGTGCGGCTTGGTGGGTGTGTGGCCAATCGGTAAGTTTTATAACTTTTTACTGCCGGAGCCCTCGCTACAGGTACGACCAAAGAAAGCTCTACCGCGCGTGAGAGTTGAATCGACGAATCCTGACGTGGTAGTAGCGATTCTTACCCACTCGCCTACTCAGACGGGAATTAAAAGTTCAGTGTAAGAGTCTTACCGAGACCAATAAATCGCACGCCCATATTAAATAAACTAATTTTATCATTTATTCGTATGGAATACAATTTTATGTCTTCTGATGCATTTATTTGCAGTTCTCCGTTTTAAAAACAAGAACAATTTTAAGCCAGAAATTGAACGATTGGGAATCCAAGCGCAATTTTGATTATATACTAGAGAGAGAGACGAACTCCCAAGCTCTCTTAATACGGCTTAAGATATTATAATAATTGCATTTCCATCTAACGGCAAATTATAGAACTTAAAATTTGAAAGTCATACCGTTACGCAGTCAATTCTAACAGAGGTCATTACCACAAACACGTGGAGCTGAATTGTATTGCGTTTTCCAATTCGATTTCGAGCACTCTTCGAATTCTCGAAGTCAATCAGACCGGCAATGAAAATGCAAATTAATTTTAAGCAAAGTAACGACATTGGTCGTAGTGGAGTGAAAGAACATAGAAGAGGAAGAAATTGAAATTAAATATTTCATCAATTAGAATACTTAACGATATAAGGACATTAACCGTAAAACTTGTGTAAGGACAAGTTTAGCAAATCATTTTAAATGAATTAATCAATTAATATGCACCCTTTTGTCACTCGGGCAACAAAACAAATGCCAAGAAATAACGAAACGGTTGCTCTGATGGTGATGGTAGTGGTGATGGTGATGATGGTAATGATGATGGTCGGCAATATTACTCTCGCAGCAGGTTCGATTTGTTGTTGATTTTTCGTCCTTTCTTCTTCGATTTTTTCCATGCACGTAGAATCATATAAATTTTTAAACGCGCTCGACTAGAAATGTTAGCGGAGAGATTGAGAAAAATCATTACACACGCACAACCATTTTGTAATTAATTCAGTTTTAGTTTAGTTTCAAGTCAAACAAATATTTGTTTACACTGACTAAAATGTCATCCGATTCAATTTCATTCTCTATTGATTCTTAATCTGTTTGACATGTAAACTGATTCTCTAACGCTTTGCGGGTTGTCTTCGACAATTTTATACGGTCGCTGTGTGATTAAAATGTTTAGCTAACCGTCGCCAACCATTCATTATACCTCGGTTTATATGTGTGCGTTTATGTGCGTATATCTTCCTGTGTGGGTATTAAACATAAACAAAGATATACACAAACATATATGTATATGTACGTATGTATATATATAAACACTGTCTGTTAATTTAATTGAATGATATTGCAAGAGATTGACTTTTCATTTTAAACTAATTAATATTAATGATCCATTTTAGGTTTGTACCGCCAGACTCCGTACACGGAGAGAGATGAAACGTACTAAGCAAAATTTAAATTGAAAATAATTTTATTTAAAACAATTACGTCGAACGGAAAAAAGACCGGGAAGAAGTACCGCTTATCCCTTAAGTATCAACAGTAAAATAGACAATCTAAACATTACGTCACACGGCTTACGTATCGAACTGTATTGAATTGTGCGGAAGCTGTACTGAGAAGTGCATCGCTATTAAAAAAAACTATTGATCGGTTAACGAATTAAAATGAGATGACTTTGTCATAGATATTATAGTTTAGTCCTGGGACTTATCACTGGGACTGATGTGTGTCTGACATGGGAGAAATATTGAAGCCGGCACTGAAACCAATTACTCCCTTATGGACTTGTAATGGGCACGTAAAAGAAAAAGCGCTGAAGGCGCTGAAAACTATTCATTATTCCTATAAAATCAACCTAAGAGAGATATTCGGAGGAGCAAGTCACGCGGCATCTTTTCCCTAAGTGATTAACTTTCTTTTAGATACCTCCTTGTTGTTGTTGCTAATTGTATTCGCACCACTCTTAAATTTGAATTGTGGAGATAAAAAATAGTAAACAAAAATCAAAACAAAAATTTAAAGTTTCTTTCGTCTTTGACACCCATACTGGATTTCAGGTTATGCTGCCCTTCTATGATCTTATGACAATTTTTGAATACTTCTGAGGTTAACGAAGAATCATATCTGTTTGAAATTTTGGGTTCTAGCAAGGCCAAGCGCCACTAAGCAATTGAGCAACGATTATTAATAGCGAACATAACGCCCAGAACTAAGTCGATATTACGACCATAGAAAGGCAAAAATAGACACATCTTTTCTTATCGGTCACTAAACATAAATCGTATCAAGGAAAGTTTTATACGAGTTGGCAGCAGTGTGCACGTTATTCCCCGAACTAAAGCGCATATTAAGAGACTAAACGTTCGATGTCTTTGAGCGTCGACGCAATGTCGGCTGTATTCCCCTTTGTACAGGTACATTCAGTGCAAGTGTTCTACAGAGATAAAAGAGATTTGTCACCAATTGAGTCCTTCAACAGGACTACACAACTTTCTCAGGATTCCCATCCACCCGTCCTGGAGTTGCCTGGATACAGCACAAAACGCTATCGCGCCTCGTTGTTTCTTAACCGTACTGCCCGCTTTTCGAACAACCTACTGATAGTGATCTCTCCTGTCATATCTGATGTCACCATTTTCAAGTCGAACGTCCACACAAACACTACTCCCTGTCTCCACCATTCTCTTCCTATAACCCTTCCTGACGACTACCACGTGCCCACACGTGGGGGACGCAGGGGACATTCTCTGAGTGGCTGGTCTTAGAAAAAAAAACAAACATTGACAGATATCAGACGGACAGACAAGCTTAGATTTAGAAAACGAGTCAAAAAGTGAATTTGAATCAATCGGTTTAATAAAAGCGTAGATGTCCGCATACAAAATTTGATAGATCCTTGGGAAAATGAGGAATAATTGCGAGCCTTTTTATTTTAGCGTAAGACGAGCTTACCCGATTTATTCGATTTCTGTATTTAAAGCCACGAGAAGGATAACTAAAAGACCTGCCATGAACAAGGGTCCGCCAGACAGATTTTCTATAATCGATTTTTTTGCATTTACATTAAACGTGTACATGTACATATAAATTCGATGAGGTAGGTCTCTGATGCATGCGTTGTATGCATTACATAATTTTGAGAAATCTTAATGTACCATCTGTTGTAGCTGCAAGAAGGTACAATATGAATTTTTGCATACTCGTTAGCTATTGCCTGAAGAGTTATCCTTGCGCTAGGCCTGCAAGGTTTAAAACACGAGTAAGTGTATAACAGTAAGGAATTGCAAGATTTTCTCTTTAAGGATAAATAACTATTTGTTATAATTTTCTCTTCTTTCTTTTTATTTATTTTAGTTTTCGATTTCCTATAAAGCCTCGAATTAAATACTGATATATAAATGGCATTGTGAAGAGTTTCACGAGAAGAAAGAAAAAAGGTACACATAATACCCGAAAATAACTCAAATAAATTCGATGTCCAAAGCTGTAACGACTAACGACTACTAGATGCCGCTACAGCGTAATGAGTACATTTTACGTATTGAGTTGTTTTGTCTAAATACTTGTTATTGTATTTTGAACGTATAAAATAGAAAAACAAAATATAGGCGGAGCAAAGGAAACAATAGCAGAAACAGATATCGCAGACTCGGCCTGTGTACCTTATGAATACGTGTGTGGCAAAGAGAACTGTATTGTCGTTAAATGAGTGAAATGTGTTTTTTTAACTCAAAACAACTGTAAGAAAAAGGAGGAGAAGAGAAAAATCAACAAATCAAATATGAAGCAAGAAATACATCGCACGGGGCTTAGCTGTTAGTTGAGTTATTAGGTTATGAGTATTTTTACGTCAAGTGTTCCTTCCGTCTATGTATTCTTGTGTGAACACTACTGAAATTGTTGTTGTTGCTGCTGTTAGCAAACACTTACCCCAACGTTGTGCAGCTGTTATCTGTGCTTGAAATTTATTTATTTATTCATTTATTTTTATTTATTTATTTATTAATATTATTAGTATTTGTTTTCTTTCTCTCACTCTCTCTCTCTCATTCTCTCTCTGTCTCTCTCTATCTCCCTCTCTCTCGTTATGCTTCAATATTCAAATGGGTGTTGGTACGCGCAACCCTTACTTTCACACTTAAGGATGACCAATTTATTGTTTTTGTGTTTTTGGCTTAATGGTATCTAATGTGGTGAATGGTGGTGGTGGTGGTGGTGGTGTTGATGTTGATTTTGATGTTGTCATTGTTGTTGTTCTCTCGTTATGCGTTTTGCCGGCGCTTATTTCGACCATGTGGCCGCTTTTTTTTGCTTTCGTTTTTTTTTTTTTTGGTTTCATTAAAAATTAATGAATCTGCCTGCGTAAGCACGTGTGTAAGAGCGAGTGTTTAACCCTTTCATGAAAATTGGAAATAAACACATTTTTATTAACTTTTTATTGAATTATTCTGGTTTTTGACTATTTTTTATTTGAAACAAATTATTTGTATGTATGTTAATACTGCTTACAAGCAAGCATGTGCCGCTCTGCGTTTGTGTGTATGCGTTTGCTTGTATGCATGTGTGCCTGCGTAAATTTACATAAATAAATATATAAGAGTTCGTTCATACAGCACCTAAAAGAGTGACTCCATGTGATGGTCTTTTTTTTGAAGCGAGAGATGGTCAGTTGAGAACAAAGTTTTTCTTTTTTGCGTTCTGTGCATTTCTTTTTTAGTTTACAACAACAGCAATAATTCATAAAGTGTATGCAGTCACATGATCCGTCCGTGCGTGTGTGTGTATCTTTATGTATAAATGTAAACCTATAATACACGTATTTATTAAATATATATATGCATATATATATTAATGTATATATATAGGCATTTTTATATATATTTTACATTTATATTCATGTACTTTACGCATTCATCCTTTAGTTACGCACGTGACACACCAAACAACGTATGGACGGACAAAACGGTTGCGATCGAGTGCGTGATGTCTTTCTCGGTTTTTATTGTTTATTATTTTAAAAGTAAACTGTGCGTTAAATGTTCGTTTGCTTTTACGTTTACATAAATTTGTTTCTTTTTTTTTTTTTTTGTTCATTCATGTGTTTTTCATTCATAACTGTTTTGTTTTTTGCTCAGTGCTCTGCTTTTTTTTCGCACATAAATAAAAACTTAATGCTTTCTGTCGTTGTTATCCTTGTGCGTTATATACTTCAAGTGAATAATGTGTGACCTACCCAAATGTTGTTGTTTTTGTTGTTGTTGTTGTTGTTGTTGTTGCTTTTTTTGGGACAAGAACGAACAACAAAAAGCACTTCAACGCATTTTATCGATTGTTATTGTGCGTGCCTTATATAACCAAAAAGTCTTTCCTTTATGTCAATTGTTTTCAGTTTACTGAGTGACACTCTAATTAGCGAAAGGGTTGAATTGCAAAGTGCTTATAAAGAGGAATTTTGTGGCGTAAGTAAAAATTATTTAAAGGAAATGAATGTATATATAAATTTTTTAAGTGTTACTTAAGATATTTTCGCTTTTTTCACATTCTTGGTTGTTTAATAAATTACTGCGTAAGCATTTAGCGAATTTCAGTTTTCGTTTCAATTACAACACACGCCTTGAGGATGGCAAATAGAGAAACGCTTAAGATAGAAATTCAAATTTTAACTGTGCAAACTTATATGACCTATATGGCTTCAAATTACGCTAAACTCATGACTACTCACATCATCTATCTAAATTTTTCCATTTAATACTTTATTAGCTTAACATGTACTTATCATAAAGCTAAAACCTTTTGCATTATCTTTAAAGGCCGTAAGTTGATGCATTTCTTAACCGATGGAATTTCTATTTTGATACTTTGCCAATACGCAAAAAGCATTACGAAACTAAACGTAAGCGTAATAGTTTAGAATAAGTTTTTCTTAACATTTTTTAACTTAGCAACATTCATACTCACAGTTATTTATTTGAATTACTCTCCATAACCGAGCATCTTGAAGATCAATTCAACACTTTTGCAATTTTTATACATAACTATTATTAAGAGGCGCAAGGCCTTCACAAGTCATAAAGCTTTAAAAACTTAGAACAATGAGTCTGTCGAAAGGCCGTTGGTTCTATTAAGCAATAGCAGACGAATGGCAGAATTGAAGGAATATTCTTAATGCCCAAAAATATATATATGTTTATTGGTACAAACTTTGTAGAAATTCTTAAGCAGCTCGGTGTATTGCTCTCTTTCGATTCGTCTAACAGTCTGCCGGTCAACTCACTCAATCGCGCCCATCTCCTTACAGCACTGCTAAGTGAAAGACATTTCGTATAAAACGTTCTTTGTTTTATTTTCTCGAACTGATCTTTTATTACGCCCATAATTACCAAAATTCTGAAAGCAAGAAATAGAAATTCTTTCTCTCTTTTTTTTTAATTTTTATTTTGATACCGACGCTTCGAACTTAATGTTGTTAAATACGATACATTTTCTTGCTGCTATAAACAACGATAAAAGACAATGATATGACGAGCGTGTAAGAAAACATTACTTTTAAGAAAAATATAAATTCCGTTTATGTTACCTCGTCAAATATATATATTTGAGTGGATAGGATGGGATTGCATTTTCTCTGTCATATATAAGCGTATAACTGTTATGTTATCGAGAATTATTATATGAAAAAAAAAACTATTCCTTCTACCGATATCAAATTTGAATACGTTGCTATCTATCCAAATCTAATGATTTGCGCTCCCTTTCACATCCATCACCGACAAGATGAGAATGCGTTCATTCCGCCAAATCGTTAGCAATACCACCAATGAGACTTCAGTAGTCCTATAAAGCACACATAGTCTTCATCAGTATTAAATTCCCAATTGACATCGGCATGTCGTCTGTCCATCAGTCTGTCTTCTTGCGGTCGCAAAAATAAAGATATCGGCTTCTAAATTTGATGGGAACAATGGAAGGGCGTCCATGCGTGTGGTTATAGGAAAGGAAGCGCCTACAAAACAAGACCAAAGGAAAACGTGTCTGTCCTTTCTCTCTCTCTTACGGTTACGAAGTGCTTACTATAAACTAAAAAAATCTGAGATATTATTTAAATAAATTCAAATCTTGTAGAAATTTTCGTAACCAAAATAAATGAAATCGAAAGATCGCGAATTTTGTATCCTTTTGCAGGCATAAGATGTCTAATTAAACGGGTTGTTTCCATACGCATAAACTGACCCTTTGGCCTTGGGCTTCTGCCTTGCAAATCAGGTGCACGATTATCAAATCGCTATAACTTGATTCATTTTCTACAGTACATCTCTTTGCTCACTTCTTTCTCCGTGACCATCACCGTGCTTATGCACGTACAGCTAACATTCCCTGAGTGCGTGGCCATAAAAACAACAAAAACGAGAGAAAAAAAAATCTTGTTGGTCAGTATCATTAATACTTCTGGTAGGATGTTTAGCTCCATTTAAACTTTTCGCATTTTTACTTAAATTTTTTTTTCTTTTTTTACAACTATTTTACTCCCATTGCGTTGAAAATTATATGCAAAAAGTGCATTTTAGATTATCGATAGTAAGTCAATTAAGGCGTTAAGTCTGAAGGTCGTTAAATTCGTAAGTTTTCCATTTTTCGGAATTGTGTCCATTAAAAGTTATTCAAGGTAAGCAGTCGCTCTCTTTAGCAAAGTGACACACGTCAACAGTTTATTGTGTCTTGTGGAATGTGTTGAAAAACCTTTAAGTGATTTTTTAAGGACGGAATGGACTTGGCGCAAGTTTGTTTTATTTAAGTGACAATTCTACTCTCCATCTAAACTACTGGACCCGAACTTTAAAATTTTTGCTTCTGTTCGGTTCTTAAATCGAGTAACTGTTCACTAATATCGGATTTTTTCTTCCATTTCCCTAACTGGTGGAAAAACAATTAAATACCGAATGTACTATAAACGTCTTTAGCCCATACATATGATCGATAAAACTTATCTATATATGGACTTGAGTAAAATACTTTGCGTGATGGGCTTTACGATTGGTTGTTTTCGTCACTTCAGTAAACCGCCAACAGGGTGTGTCTTGTTGCGTTGTTATGTTCAGAAACCGACTATCAGTGGTGTCTGCCATAGCCAAACAAACAAAATCAAATCCGCTGATCACTACATATACACTGTCTGACTAGAATTTGCAGACGATAACCTTCTGAGTGATTGAATAAGCCTTGTTCACTCCTAACAGAACTGCGTCCAAGTCTGGTCTGTTTTCTAACCCAAGATTACTCATTTATTGAAAGTTGATTTGGAGACACAATAAAATTCGCTACAACGACTATAAAAAGCTATAGAATAATCAGCCTGCGATACTAATGTATAAGAAGCTGACTTAAAAGCAACAGAACACATTAGCATTGCAAGCGGTAGTAGCTACTTTGATGGCGACAAAGGAAATTTGAATGAAAAAGTTTTTTCTTTTCGTTGAGAATGCCGTCGCATCTTCATTATGTAATAACAATAAAGAAGAAAGATAGACGATAGTATGATTAAATAATTTAATAGTGGACCGATGCAGTTACAATTAAACGTTTCGGATGGAATATCTTGGTACTTATTTTCAAATTTTACAGTCACGATCACCATCCATTTATATAAACGCTTACGAGCGTTGTCTGTTCTTCCAGCACTACATGTATAAGTACGAGCGTCTAGATGAATGTGTGGGTGTTGCACGTGTCTTACTCGTTAGTTTTTTTTTTTTCTTCTTTTTTGCACAAATCCAAGGCCGAATAGAAGATTTATTAGGAAAAAAAAAAAAAAAAACAATATTTGTATATAAGCACATAAAATAATAAAAATTAAAATATTGAATAACTTATACGCGAGAGAAGGAAAAAAATATGGAAAATAAAAAAACAGAAAATGCAAACAATTTAATGTATTTCAAAATGGCGTCAAACGCCAAAGAATTAAAGAAGTATACGATACAAGAGTGATAGGATGTTGTTGTTCTTGTTGGTGTCGTTGTCAACATTATATCATGTCATATACAGATATATATATATACAAACTCATAATAGGTGTAAGACTTCGTACGTTTATATAGTTATCTACATATATAAAAAATGTATCTGTGTATATTGAATAGAAATGCAAAGATACACTTCAATGTATGCGAATGTGAATAAGTAAACATGTATGTGTTGCGTTTATGTACGTAACTTTGTACTAATGTACGCTCATATGTATATATGTATGCATTTAAATATGTATTTATATATATATATATATATATATATATATATATATATATAGGTATATATATATATATATATTTTATATCTGTACTTATGTACATACCAATAGATGTGTGTCTGACTATCTCTCTTTCTCTATCTGTCTCTCTACATGCATGCGTGTGCATATGTGTATGTGTGTGTACCTTAGAAAGAATGTGAGGAGCACATATACATATATGCACAAACAAACAAACCAATAATAAAAACGAGTGCTTGTGTGGAGCCAACTAATGTAAAAAACTTAATACAAAATACAAAAAAAAAAAAAATTTTTTTTCTAAAGAAAATAAAAAACAATACTTTTAACTGCAATAGCAACAACAATAAACTTACTGTATAAAAATTAAAGAGAATAAAGTTGAAACAAGAACAAGACTAATAACAATAACAACAAATATTCATTAAAATACACATTACATTTATTAGGCGAATACGATTTGTTGTTGTTTTAAAAATGCCTTAAAGCTAAAAAAGTATTAGTAGCTTCAAAATAAATATTGTATTTATAGAGAGAAACACAGCAACTGAAAAAAAAACAAAAAACAAAAAACAAAAACAATAACGACTGGCCATAATATGAAAGTTTTTGGTAGTGTGGCTGAGTAAGCCTCCGAATGCGGACTATGGACGTTTTGCAATAGGTTGTTATGTTTACATTTATATATGTATATTGTTTATAAATTTATAAGCAACAAGAGCAACAATCATGAAAACAAATATTATGTGAACACCTTTAACGCCATCAAAATCCAAAAATTAAAAGGATAGCTACTGCAATGATGGTGTTGGTGGTACTTTTTATTTATAGGTGCCGGTGGTTTCAATTCTTTTTTTTCTTTTTTCCAATGAAATGAACGCCTCGGTGTGCTTTGCCGTTTTACTGCGATTGAGAAGATTTTGCTTTTTATAACCATTTAGAGCTCAAGGGAAAAAAATCATCGAACCATTAACAAGCATTTAATTATGTTGTAATTGTTGCTGCTACTTTTTATAAACTGCACATGCATATATATATATATATATATATATACATGCACATACACAAGTAAGAAATATATATACTTATATATATATATATATATATATATATATATATACCCGCCATATGCCAGCACATAAAGTTACTTATGTATGTATAAGTGTATGAAATAGAATGGCAAAGCTCTCATTAAAATAGAGAAAATGGTAAAAAACAAAAAAATTTATTTTCATTTTTTTTTTAAATAAACAAGCAAGAAATTGCAAATAGCTTGCATCGAAGCTTGCAAGCCTAACATTTATGATTGGGCAAAATGGAAAAACAAAAAAAGGGAAAATATTGATCCATAGAAATCGAACTTGATGATGACATGAATAAAAGAGAAAAACACAAGAAGAAATTATAAGTTCGATCACCACGATCCCTAGTACTTTTTAAATCGCCCATAACGTTATGAGAATATAAGGTTACTTAGAGGAATTAGTAATCGTACGTGCGTGCGTGCGTATATAAAAACTTTTCATTTATCGTTTATTTGTTTTTGTTTTATTATATATATAAAAACTTTTACGTATATTATTATTTATTTAGTATTCATAACATGCAATAAAATATTTATTAATGGGCTGAAAAAATTATGATATTAACGACACTGCGAACGATACTTTTTATGAATTTAGTAATTGACTTCATTACGATATTCGTGTAAATTTGTGGCGAAATTAAAAGCGAGAAATTTAAGAACCAGAATTTTATGTTCCAGATAAAGTCATCAGCATGAATTGATTAAGCAAACTTACTTAAAGCCCAGACGGATTGTTTGAGCTGTTTATGGTAAAGAGAGAGATAGAGAGAGAGAGACAGAGAGAGACAAAGCGAGAAAGGAGAGTACATTTTGTCATGTTTATTTTGGGGACTAACAAGCCGTGAAATGAATTTAATATACCTCATAGGTTGGATGTAAAAATAAAGTATACAGAGAAGCGTATTTAAGCACCGTGAGAGGTGTTTTGTGTGTGGATGTATAATTTTATATATTATTTATTTATTATTATTTTTTTTTTTTTCTTTTCTAAAAGTCTTAGGGAGTGTAGCGCAGCACAGGGGGCTTTTATTAAACCGCTAAAATTGCACACGCTTCTACTGCAATTAACGCGCAAGCGTCTTAAGTGGGCGGAGTTTTTTTACTGCTATTTTTATTTAAGTTCGCATTTTTTCTCGTTTATTTTTTTTGCATATTTTTTATAATTTTTTCTATATCTAGGCATATATATATTTATATATATATATATATATATATATATATATATGTGATGTATATACATATTTATGACAGTGTATTTCTAATACTCCCCTAAATACTATAGAAAGAAAAAAAAACGCAAACAACTCAGAGAGCCGCAATAAAAAGAAAGAGATGGAGAGAGCTAAAGGCAGAGAGTGTAACTAAAGCGCAGCAGTTCAATACAGTTCAATACGAAGCCATATTGCTGATTAATTTTCAAACAACGGCTTGTCTTTGAAGAACTGATCGAAGAGAAGAAAAATTATAAAAACTCACACATGTAAACTTTTCCTTTTTCCTATTTTCTTTTTCTTTTTTTTTTGTCTTTATATTACGCCATAGTGGTGGTCTTAACTATTTATTTAGTGCTCTCCCCCTTAAGCCTTGTTAGCTTACGAGTTACACAGCGCTGTATAGCAATCAAGCATAACAACAAACTAATAGAATTTCAATAATTTTTTAGAAAATGTTTCAAAACTAACAAGTAGTTGAACTGAAATTTACCCTTAATAATGATAGGCAAGCGTAGGCCGGTGAACTTGGAGTTGTATGAAAACCACCCTTCTTCTAATATTTTTATTTAATATGTACGCTCGTTTATATATGTATATATATGTTAGATATGTAACATATGTAGCTGTACATAAAATACAGGTTTTTTTCGCTCAATATTTGTTGTTTTTTTTTTCGCAACATTTCTTTGGTTGGCAACATTTTTCCTATTCCTGCATATCACGAAGCGTTTAATTAGAGGTGGTTAATAGAAGAGATATATATCTATCCATATCCACACACACGCACAGTATGCCTCCATTGATTTTGTATGCTCTTAGCAAGTATTACGTATAGAAATATTTAATTTTTGTACATACGTACAGTTCATGCCTGGATGGCCAGTTGTGGGTTCATGATGGATTCGGGCTATTTTTTTTTTTATAGATAAGTGCAAAAATGATTGACTATTCTTGTTTGGCCTTTTGTTTTTTTTTTGCTATATATGTATGTTTATGTCTGGGCGGTTTCTATTCTTCATTTCTCTTCTTCTTTTATTTTTCGTTTATTCTTTCCATTGTGAAAATTGAAAAACTGTCTCAAAAATGTGAGCTTTAGTAAATGTACTATTAGTTAAGTTATTTTAATAAGATTTGAAATCGATCACTAGTCGCTTACGATAGCAAAAAAAAAAAAAAAATAAAGAAAAAAAGTGAAATCATTTGGAAGAAAATGTACAAAATTTTGAAATATTTAGAGCTGCTTGAGATATAATAGAACATTTTGGATTATATATGTAAGGTGTCTGGCAAACCAATGCACGAAAGGTTTCAAACGACTTGCTGGCGTTCAGTACTTGCTTAACGTACTAAACGTTTAAGCTTTGCTTATTGTATCTGCCACAGATAACACATTGAAGACTGACTGACTTGTAAAAATAGGTATCGAAACCAGATCAAGTACGTATTGAATTGATATGATACAGAGTCTTTGCACTAATTGCAAAACTCTTGAAGAATCACAGAAGAAAATACTCCTGTCTTACGTAGTCCCGTTAATTGTTGATCGACGAGAAGCTTTAACGCAATTTATAGTTATATTCGATCTGAATGAAAGCATGATGCTGTGTTCATAAAAAATTAACCGGTAGGTACGTCCGCACTTAGCCAAAGTAAGAAAAATTTCAATCTCAAATTCCTTATTCTTTATTATTATTTCGAATACTATACAATATCTATATAAACTTGTACGTACGACTTTCTCGGCGGGTTACCTTAAAACAGGGTATTTACGGAATACTATATTTTAGGGTATATTCCAATTATTCAATGGTTTACATAGGACGTCTCGTATACGTTATATTAAAGTTCGGCAACAATATGCTTACAACACATATCACGGTATTATAACCAAGGGCATTACCAATGGTTTGAAGTCGAAACGTAATCAAATTTTTTCCTTAGCATTCAACTCTCATTTATATAAAATATTTTCTTTGAGTGCAAACAAAAGCACGATCAAAAGATCAAAATGATCAAAATCTATATCCTTTCTGTCTTCAAAGAAAATCGTATGCTAACGCCTGATCTGGTCCTTTCATATATTTCTATTCCATAGAGCGCTTCAGTTATGGCCTTCAGCTCCGGTAGATCTTACGTAGGCTTTTAGGACGATACCTTCCGCATCTTATGCACGCAAACGATTATTCATATGGCTTGCATTGCATCGTAAGTAGAACTTAATCAAATGGAGAGTTCCATTGCAATCCACTTTAGCGTGGGCATTAAAAGCATTTCATCCTCGGGTATGAGAGCATTATGAGTACTTGTAACATTAGTTTCGATCACGTTAATTGATTTGGCCATTCCGCGCTTAATAAGATACAATATGGGAAACTTTAGGGAAAGGCTCGACAGCGTACAGCGCACAGGATGATTCACTTCATTTTTATTTTTGTTTATTTATTTTTCTCTTGAGTATCAAGCAGAAAGATACAAATACTTGTGCGTATATGTATGCATGTGCGCGTGTTTATATGTAGATGTGTATTCTGTACTAGAACAACTTTTTCTTTTTTATATATAAGACGGAGAGAAAAATTTCCCCATTTTTTTCAATTTTTCTTTTGTTCAATTTATGAAAAGTGTGCAGAAATTTCGACGGAAAAATATTAGGAAGAAAAAATAGATATTTAACAGAAAGACAGCAACCCCGCCAAAAAACACAGACAAAAAAGAAATACATAGAAAATGTTTCCCTTACATATGGCTTTTCGGGAATTACCGCGACTAGGTAAGAAGCCATAAAAGCGGGTGAGTATTTTTAGTTGATCGATAGGTATGCTATGAGAGATAGATATATAGAGAGAGAAAGAGAAAGAGAGAGAGAGACAGAGCTTGGAGTCGCGCTGAAAACACAATTTTATCATTTTTACTTAATAAACGCAAATCTTGATTGAAGAGGCTGTGCGTTTCTTTCTGAAATTATGGATCTGTTCCTTCAGAGTTTGCAAGAGCGAATGTATTTTTACTTCGGTGCATAGCGAGCTTCAATTTCATATTAAACTTTCTATGAAGCTTTTTCCACCAAATTTCTTATTGGTTTTCTTTTTTTTTTTTGTTAGTTGTTATTTTTTTTTTTTGGTTAGGCAACAGGAAGAAAAGCGCTGCAATACTGAAATACGAATACAATTGATATTCGAATCAAAATGTTGCTGTAGTTGCCGTAGGTGTTAGTAACGGTAGTAGGAAGGAGACTGAGTTGGTGCGATAAATGAGGTTCTAGCGGCAAGACATATATATGTAGTTATGTATTTACGTATGTACAATGCAATTTGTGTGAGTTTGTATGGGATATATCTCTACATATATATATATATATATAATTATTTCACCTAATATGCATAAATACACTCACACATACATACATACATACATACATACATACATACATACATACATACATACATACATACATACATACATGAATACATACATACATACATACATACATACATATACACATACCTATACACATACATACATATAAACATACATACATCCATACATACTTAGATGCGCGCTACATGTGTATCACATGTACGATTCCAATATCAATTGTATTTATATTTCAATAGCGTTGTGTATGTGTATCAATGTTTGCTCTGCATTTGCGTTATTATGGTGTTTTATGGTCTCGCAGTTTCATTCAGTGTACAAAACAGTTGATGTTTGATGTTTGTCGCTTATCGTGTTGTTCTGTTGTCGTACTCACTTTGCTTGGTGAGAGGGCCGAGAGGGTGAGCCGGTCTGTTTTTCATTTTCTGTGGAATATTAAGTATAAAATAAAAATGAGGCAGAAATTTTCTTCCTTTTTTTTGCTTTGTACTTCAATGCAAAGTAATGGTTTCTTTTTTTTTTTGCTTTTTTTCCATGTTTAAATGATTTAAGGCCGCGTGCGCATTAATTTTTTGTGCAGGTTATAAAAGTTTTGTTTGTTTTATTTGTTGTTTTTTTTCCTGTTCTTGCATTCTTTACTGAAAATATATATACAAATGAGTTAGTGTGGTATGTCCGATGGGTTTGTACATGTACATTTGTTTGTACATATATATATATATATATACATATATATATATACATATATATATAGAAGTGATATATACATAGAAGTGATTTTGCACCGACAACCTGCTGCTGGAGACTCTTTGATATAATTCATATCCTGATGGCGGTTCAGTTCATCATCAACAGTCGTTCATAGAACAACAGCCAGCAGCATGGCAAGACTTTTTTAAATAAAATTGCTGGTCATTGCTTTTACTGCAACACCAATAACAGCATCAATAAATACTATGTTATAAACGACCGAAAAAGCGACAAGAAAAAAAGGAAATGTACTAAGAAAAGAAAAAAAGAAAAACTTTTCTACTGTTGGATGTCATAAATCTTGGAGGCCGCAACATAAAGCTACAAAATAACAAAAATGACAAAATAGCAAAAAAAAAAAAAAAAAAAAAATATATGAAAAAAAGAAAATAAAACAAAAAAATAAAATACTCTTTGAATAGAAATGTGTTTATCAAGCCTATAGAGTGACAGCAGCAAACAAAACGTAACCATAGATACGCAGACTTAGTGAAGTTGTGCATGCATGCACATGAGATGTTCAAGGCTGGGTACAACATATAAATGACATGAGCAATGTTCAGAGTTATGGTGTGATTTTTATGTTTCATGTTTGCCAAAAACACGCGCATATACACAGGCACACACACGTATATATATATATATATACACTTATTACGCACTCTAGCACATAAAGTGATTTATAACTCTAATATTGTTACTGACATTGTGTCACTAGTGTCTATGTGCTGAACAAGTGTATGTGTCGCGCGCGTGTGTGTATGTATGTGTTTGAGTGTTTGTGTATGAGAGTAGATATGCTTTATTGTGGTCTATATCCTCCGATATGTATATGCGTTTGTGTGGACTGTACAGCAGACCAAGCAAACACTTCAAATGACTCGGTGGCTGGCTGACTGGCCGATTAAGTGAATTGTGAAAGTGTTGTTGGTATAAAAGTGTTCTTATTTATTTATTTATTTATTATTATTATTGTTATTTATTTATTTATTTTTTTTTTGAATGACCGTTGAAATGACATTGAAGTGTTATGTGTGAACTTGGTCTAAAAACTCTAAAACCTATAATTGACATGTCTTTGAATAACAAAATTCAACTAAACAAAATACACACAAACACACAGCACGGACAACTTCTTTTCATAAAAATCTTTGTATGCACGTACTTATGGATAAAAGCAAGTAATTGTAAGTTTAAGTATGTGTTTGTAAACCACACACCAGTTCTTTTTTTTTTTTTTTTTTTTTTGTTTCTACCACTTGATTATCTGTTAAAAACCATCTACAATTAATCTCAATGGTCAAGCTGTGCTGCTATCTAACACATTTTCAAACAACCACTAAAATCAAACCAAAAACTAAACCAAATCGAAAAAACAGAAAAAAAAAAGAAAAAATGAAACGACAGCGTCAACAACACAACCTGACTGAGTAAGTTGTTTAGATCATTAATATTTAATTTTAATTTACTACACTTGTAGTATTTGCTTTTTTTAATTTTTTTCCGATATCTTTAGTAATTTTATAGCGTTTTTATGGAGAAGGAAGGTCAGAAAAAAAAAAAAAAGAAAATGCTAAGTAATAGATTAATGCACACATCTGACTAGAGTCGAATTTTGAAAGCCTCCAGATCCCAACATTCAATTGCGTGTTGGACTTTAAAGAGAGAAAAGTCTCTAGTAATTGGTTTTTATTTGACTACAGCCAAGTTAATAATGTCCATGACTACAATCGGTTTTAAAATGTTGAGAGAAGAATTTTGCAATTTTTCAATTTATTCTTAAGACTTGTTGAGTAGTTTATATATTCGCAGTATCGCCCTCACAAAGTTGAGTTCAACATTTCCTTAGCGCTTCGAGTTTAGAGTTTTAACATATCCCATGCTATACTGATGGTGGGGCAATCAATTCAGAATGTTGTGTCTAGTCAAGTGTAGATATTTTCCCCCCAATTGTGTTATTTAGTAAGCTGAACGTATTTTAATAATAGATCACTTGCAAAAGCAATCATTTTAGAATCTCACGGACATCACGGAAAATAAGTAGCGTATACTCTTCTAAAGTCTACTTCTATGCAAGCTGCAAACGCAACGATGAAAGTACTACGCTTGTATCCGCTGATAGTTTTATTGTATGTGCTTAATAATATACGTTAAAGCAGAACCAAAACATTTGTTGTTGCAGATCAACAATTTCGCTTGGTCTGTGTTGGCTACTTTAAGCGCTCTCAATAGCTTAAGTTACCCCAATTATTTTTCCCAACATTTTATAGTACGAGTGTAGAGGAAAAAAAAAAAAGAAAAAGTTATATAAAAAATGATAATAATTGCAATGATATAATAATGAATTTATTAGCCATAGAGGTGACAGTTAATTATAGCTTTTATTCACGTTAAAACTAACGGGCCAGATTAATTCTGCCTGGTTTTGTACGCTTGCCTGTTTATTAAATGCTAATATATAAAGTTAAAAATTTATTGCCTGTAAAACCATAGCAATCCAAGGGGAAATAGTGGGAATGATGTTAAGTTCAAATCGCCCTTGAAATTATCTAAACCTTGTTTGCTTAATAGTGAATGGCTTAGTAAGAAATTGTTATTATTACAATAATTTTAAAAAAGATGTTTCGGATCACGTTTAAAATACAAGTTAAAAACCTCTTAACTTATTCATTAACAACTTTCTTAAAAACTGCTTTACAATACAATTAATTACATTTTTTTTTTTTTTATATATAAAAAAATTAAATTTATTACCGTATCAGTTGTCCTTTTTAAAATTTCCACTAGAATGTTCAACATAAAATCTTTCGACATTAGCGGATATATTTAAAGAAACATTTTGAAAAATTATATTTATATATGCGATTATTATTGTGCTTTAGATTTTTTGAGAAACTAGGGCAAAAGCTTTTGAAAAATGTTATTAAAATTATACTTTATAATTTTTTTCAAAAACACTATAATGGATCCACGACCCACCATTAAAGGCCCTACACCGCTTTGCTTAATGCAGTTATTCATGTAACGTCTTTTCAAATAGCATGGTATATGGGAAGTGGTTGAAAAAGTGTTGCGATCCGCGACCATTTTCAATAGTGCTTGTCCTTCAGGAAAATTTGTTAAAAATTCCGATCTTTAGCTCAAGGAAATCAGACGGACAGACGGACAGACAAGGTTATCGATATAATAAAAGATGGGTGTAACTCAAGTTCTTCTGAATGTTGCACACATCCGCACAAACTTAATATATTATTGTACCACAAGTGGTGGACGAAGTAAACAATCGGAAAAAATTTCCTTTCAAATATTAACAAAATTGTCTTTGACATGTTTTTCAAAAAGGTTTTTATTCTCAGATAATTCTTTCGTGAAATTATTTAAAAAAAAATATTTGAAGGTATTTTGGCTTATTTTGTTTGAAATTATTTCAAACTAGTTTTTGAAAATAAAATTATTTCAAAAAATTTTTAAAATTCGAAACGATAATCCTTATAACGCATAAATTGTAGCGGAAATATGACATTTTGGGTTTTTTTCGAGTTATTTTCAAGTATTCCCCGTGAGTTCGCGACTTATAGTCAATGGAGATTTAATAAGAATACATCGTCGAAACAGTCGATAGTTGGAATTTTTCTGGTTTTTCAAAATTGTTAGTATCGTGCATAAAGACCAGCGGAACAGCGGATGTGTCTAACTAAATCCGGTAGCCGGTAATGTATAAACACATTTGAAATGGTGGCTAACAGATCTGTCGTTTACATTATTAGACAAGGATGATTTCTGCTAATTGATTATTGAACTTGAATATCGAAAACTCCACACCATTTAAGTATTTTGAAGTTATAGTTAAGCTAAACGCACATGTAAAAAAAAGGAAAAAAGGAAATTTAAATACTGTCTAAAAGTTTTCTGTATAATTTTCTGAAGTTTTTCATATAAAATAATTAGACAGCGCTTAAATTTTCTTAATTACATCTAAAAGCTGTCTTACACTATTTTTCCTATGAAAGAGTTTGAGTTAAGCAATTCCTATAAACCGAAATTAGACGCTTTTTATCGACAAGTTTACTTAAGTAAATGCTTTTATAGCTTCAAAGATTAATATACGGTGTGGCTACTATACAGTGCGGAAAGTTATGATTTCCTTATAATACTTTACGGCATTACCGCCGGTAAACAACAGATTTGTAAGCATGAACTTTCGTCAAACTATAATATTAATGTTAGAAAGTGTGAATAGAACTGGTAAAGTACTACTAAGCAGCTATGAATGTGATTTATACATAAACTTGTGTCTCTTTCTATAAACATATATCACATCACCCAATAAGTCCTCGTTCTGACACCGGCCTTCACCCGATACACTGCAAAATTTCATTACATGCTGACAATTTGTTTAGAAGTTACTGTTGTTTTCGTCCCTTTGGAGGTTTTCGTCGACTGATCTCCACTCGGCTGACTGTCGATTTGCCTTGGATATACAATGATGAATTCATTTTTTATCCATTGTAACATGAAGACTTCCAACAGCGCTCTGACTCATCAACTTGCATCTGTCAGAGGGGAGCAAACGCGCCATCCATTTTGTAGAGAGCTTTCTCACGGAAAAATGTTGATGCAAAATAGTAAACACACTGCCTTACGATGTCTTCAATGTGTAAGCGATCTCACGCAACTTCAATTTTTCATCTTTCAAAACGATTCTGTTTGTTTGGCCTGGAATATGTGCCCATCATCCATGTCACTACGACCGCGTTTCAAATTACTAATCCATTTTTAAATTAATTCCTTTGACAGACAAGAGTTGTCATAGCACCTTTCAAACCAACACTGATTACGAGCAGTATTTTTTCTCATTAAGAAGTCAAATGTCAGATTCGTTCGTTAAACGATCAACATTGTTTTGAAATTTACAAAAATAGCTTTACCTTGTAAACTAGCGATCGGAGTGCCATGAAATTTTGACACATTTCGTTTGAGGGCTCGCACTATTCAGAAAGAGTTATTTAGTGATGTATTATTCACATATACCAAGATATACGTTAATCTGATATAACCTCATGATAAGGTCAAAAGAACCCACATATGAAAAATTTTGGAAAAAGTTTAAAAATTCTGAATTTATTTACAAAGGTATACAAATGAATAAATAAAAATGAAAAATTTTCCACATAATTCGAGATAAATCACAAATTCGTTTCGCTGAATATTGTCGAGCTAATAAGGTGCGACTGCGTTAGGCGAATGATGATCCTCTTACAATCCAAATCTAACACTATCAAGCACTTTATAGGGGTAAAACAACTATGCGATCAATTTGTGAGTATGTTTGGATAAGATTAAGAAAAATAGAATGCTTCCGAGAAGTTCTCGTATGCGCGGTATGTCGACATGCCGTAGATTAACATACGCGGCGGGAGATTGAAAAGAAAGATAACGGGAGCACGCCCAAAATGTCAGTGTTTTCTTGTGTTCTCAAAGATCTCCTCATGCATACCACGAAAGTCAAAAATCGAAAGCCTAAATACAAATTTTTCCATTATATTATCATACGCCTACTTTAGATGTATATCAAGTAAAGGCATATAGCCTAGCATTTTCGCAATAGCGGCCTTCACAGTGGCGTGACTTTAACGAGCCAACATAGTCACTACGTGCGTGTTAGATGACAGTCCCCAGCTAACTAAAAGAAAATATATCTATATATAATTAATTTGATGATTCAGTCGGAAGCGACTGCGTTTTGAAAATAATCCAAAATATTGAAACATTTCCATGCTAATTTGGTTGAAGCGATAATGCTTCGCATCCTTGTGAATAAATTCGTGGTGCTAATCTCAAAGGCACTTTTCCAATATTTGCTTTTTTTCGCTCCGGAAATTTCCATGTTAAAGACATGCCGTCCTCTGATCGGTCAATCGCTGATGAACTCGATGAAATTCTTGAAAGCAGAACGCTCTGCAGAACTAAACATTGAACAGAAAGCAATTGTGCACCACTTGTATAAGCCTCAATATAAAAAGAAGCTTAATGTGTGGGTGTCATGGGGATGAACAATGAAAGATTTATTGGGTCGAATTTCTAGTTGCGAGTCGGTGCTCAAATGAAACCAAAAACGAGCTGTTGCTTAAGAGAACAACAGAAATGACAATAATAAGCAAAAAAGTTCTCAAATGGTGGCGAAACCTGAATCAAATCACTGAGGCCACTATTTACCCTCTACAACTATTGCGAATAAAGCACGCAATTAAGCTCGGAATTGATCAATAGAAATAGCATCGTCTTCCATCGCGACAATGCAAGACTACACACATCTGCAATGATCTGGCAAATCTTTGGATATCGTCCATGGAAAGTTTTGACGCATTCGGCGTGCATTCCAAGGCTTGCCACGTCCGCTATGTCTTATTTTGGGCAGCACGGTATTGATGATTCGCAGATGACTTTACAAGAGGTCTATCAAGATCCCTTGACTCAGCTTTTCGTCCACAAATCGCAATAGTTCTGTAATTGTGGTATTTGACTTAATAAAGTATGAGAAAATTTGTCTGAATTTCGGTGAAAAAAGACACAAAGTTTTTCTCCTATCTAATGTTGTGCAAGTTGGCGCATATATTTAATGCCCTGCGCATGTTACGCTTTAGGATTGGCTTTTGAATGACCCCCAATCAGAGCATGTCGTTATATGCTTTTTTAAAAGCAAATATTAACCAAGTAGTCTCACATAGCTTATTACGCTTGCAATGTTACGTATCTACTTTCAATGTGTATTTGACAGACGCGTTGTAAAAGGTTCGAATATTTTGTATTTCGAATTTTTTGCTTTAGAAGTGAGAAATGATTTTTGGATATATATACCAAGTTTTATTGAGTTTGTGTTCTTCTTTTAGGGAATGTTAACGAAATTAAAATGCGTGTTAAGGCGATTTACCGGCCGCGTCTCTTCCCATTCTGCACACTTTACTATTGTTTATAGAAAAAGAAACAAATAAAGGTGTTATAGTCAAACAAACCTGACCCCTCAACTACACCCCTGACTCCTACATTACTTCGCCTTATACAATTCGCCATTCATTCTCGTGATAAAACATCAACAATTACATCATGAGTCCAAGAAAAGGCATACTATCCATGGGAGCCCTTATCTGGAATGTGGCTTAAAATGTGAACTCACGTAATCCCAATTTAGCAAAATTCCTTCCATAAAATAGACCGACGTGGTTCATTTTTATGGAGTTCATTTCTATGTCGAGTTATTATTATGGACCAGCTTTTAACATGAAATATTAAAAATTTGCCATGTAAAAGGACAACTTCCATGGGAACAATGCGAGCATGCGAGTGTGTCCAAGAAATAACCACAAAATGGTCAGATCCAATCCGATGTCAATGTTGTCTGTTTTTATGGTCCAAAGTACCTCACGGTACGGTGTCGAATTTTCTCAAATAATCTTAAATATATCCAACATCACTGTCAAAAGCAAATACACATGGAAAGTGGCCGGCAGAGGGATAAGCCAACATTGATTTAAAATCCGATTGTAAATCGATCACCACAATAAAAAGTATCTTAACTGCGCCTGAACGCTACATACTTACGTATGAACTAAATATACCTTGTACGGCAAGTGGTGCCTATAAAACACATATGGTGTGTCTTAGCATGAACCGTAGCAATGCTGGCCTTTCCAACGTTTTTGGCTGTCTTTAAAACTTTGCGGGCATCATTTATGCGCGGAAAGTTTAAATGCTTCGGTACCAATATCTTCCACATGTTTCCGCTACATGTTGTATCTGCTACTTGTTGGAAACAATTCTGAAAATTAGAAATATACGACAGGGCACACAATAAATGTATCGAATGTTTATAATGTGACGGAAGGCGCCGCACTGCACACAGCTTAAGGCATGCCCTTCTTGTCAGCGGATTTTTTTTTTGTTTACAAACTCAAATCTTTGTCTAGAAGAAAACTTTTATTCTGAAATTAATTTGAATCGTTCTTGTTGTTCTTGAACTATGCTCTCAAACTTTAGCTCTTTAAGCTTCAGATAATAAGGTATCCTTCAAATACGGGTCAAATGTGACAATCTAGTAGAGCGCTGAGAAGCATATACGTTGTAGATACGATATGCGCGCGGTCCAAGACATGATCAATACATCAAGTAAATCGACATTAGCTTTCTCTTTTCCGAGCACAAACTTCAGATATACTTGTGTTAGTGATGACTATTATTATAAAAATCGGCATGCGCTGATTACTTGAACTTCCCTTTTGTTCTTCTCATTTTCGCACAATAATCACTGATAGCCAAACCTCGCTTACAATGTCGCGCTGAGTGTCTGACGCGTGCAACTAGGGGTTATTGCGGCAAACATATTACAGCCTCATTCTTCGGCGATATACGTAGAAAATAAGGTTGCGCTTAAAAGTAGACATTTCCACGACAAATGATAGATGCTCCTCTGTCCGTCAGTCCAGCATTCCAATTCATAAATAGTTAGCAAAACAACACTTGACACGATTACATTTAATAGATGATAGTAGATCTGCTTTATCAATGTTGCTTTCCCGGTCGAGAGATGCGGTTGCAATCTGCAACAAGATAATCGTTATGTGCTCGCCAATGGCTTGGAAATTATATCTCAGCCCATCATATCACGGTTAAGCGATGAAGTCAATTGATTGCTAAATAATAGTCATTCAAGATTCACTCTAATGCAAATGGATTTACTTTTTTTTCGTTCTTGAAGTTCAGCTAACGATTTAATTAGAAGACTAAGCCGAATAAAGACCAATAAATATCTACAACAACACACATTAATAATGCTGTTACGTTTGCATACGTGAATGAACAATAGCATATGTACGGACAATAACATTAATGGTTCGATAATATTAAAAGCCGAGAACAACAAAAACAATAACAACAACATAATTTTAAATACATAAATAAATACATGTTATGTATAAATAAAACGTCACGTTAAGTAGGTCACATGATATATAAAATTTGTTAAAAAACGGCTTTATACGACTCGGCTACCACATCGCGGGAAATGTGCATAAGAAAATGCTGTTCGTGTGAACAGTGTGAATATGAATTTTCATCTTGAGTGTTTGTAAAGATGTGACAAACATTCTTATACCGATCACCATCACCGAAGGATGAGGGATATATTCATTTCGTTAAAACGTTTGCCCGTAAGGGAGCAGAGACCCCACAACGTATATATCGATTTAACGATAACCATCTACATAGTGCCTGTTGTGCACATTCTCGTGGTCGCAAAAATGAAGCGATCGACTTCAAATTTCGCAGAAAGGTTGAAAGTTCTTGCACGTAGCGTAATGTTGAAGATAAGCCAAATCGGTCGAAGGAAATCAGTACAGCATTACGTAAACTGAGAACACCTCTGTTTCTCAAACGTTATAGAAAATTGGTTTTTCGCACATTACTCATAAACCACGGCAAATAAGCCTACAAAAATTTAAACATATATTCTATGGGCGACACTGTAGAACCCGAAATTTTTTTCAAAGCCTTCGAAACGCGAAGATGCAATCTTTGAAATCTCCATAAAGTATATAAATTCGTTTTAAAATCGGAATGCACCTAAGCGTGTCCATCTGTCCGTCTGCCAAACTGTATGTTGTATCTATGGTAAACATTCTCCCGTTCCCAAAACGGAAAATATCGCCTACAATTTTGGAAGAGAATCTGAAAATCACCTTAACTGAAACAAAAACTGTGAACGTCTTTGCTTTCCGTGTTATTTCCTTCTTGCTCATAGAATACAACACACATGTCATATAAATTTTCACTTTTGTCCTGAAAATAGAAAAAATTAGCCGCGCTCACTCCAAACTATAGGAAATGAAAATTGAGTTCTTTCCCTCTGCTTTAGTCCTTTTTTAGAATAACGGTGATGGGTATAAAAGATTCTGTCACGATCGAGTACAATTTTCTTAAATGTTTTTATTAAATCTCGGTTTAACAATACGCTGTAGTTTGTGTTATGGGTTTTGCTTCTTTTTTTTTTTTTTTTCTTTGAAGATTGTTTTTTCATTCTTTTAATCGTAGTCGGAGTAATTGTGTAAGTGAAAGATACAAAATACGAAACGTTATATATGGAACTTAAGTAGTACACGAGGAGAAATTTAAAATCTTCTACTTTCATTTTTTGACGATTTCAAGAAAGACGCACAAAATGCTTTTAATTGAAATTCTCGCAACTATTATGATTAGGTAAATGCTTTACGCGTCTTCCATAAAATGGTTTTTTCCCAACGTTACAAATGACTTAACGAACTTAGCGTAATTCAATTAACTGGATATGGTGGGTATTAAAATCCGTAATAACAATAACAACATAAGGAACGATAATAAAATTCACAGCAATCAAAATCACTGATGCATTAATATCAATGTCTGTCCTGCGTGAGCGTTTGTATGCAATTCATATTGAAATAAAGATTTCATTATATATTTTTTCTCTTTTGCGTTCTGTTGCACTTTGTTTGCCGTCCATCGATATGCGTGCATACATTATAGTGTGTACAATGGATGTGTTGGTTTCATTTTAACTGAATGTACGCGAACATATACATAAACAAACGTACAAATATATATATATGAATGTATATATGAGCATGCGATATATTAATGTAAATAACTATATATTGTTGTCCTGACATACAATATTATTACCGATTGCACTGTTGCTGATGCGACCAGTGATGTTGCTGCTGCCGTTGATATTATTATTGCTGTGTTTTTTTCTTTCACCATTTTGTTATTTTTCTGCTGGCAGTAGCCAGCATCAAAATGTTTTGTGACGATATAAATATAATGATAATGTCAGTATTGATATTAATGGAAATTTTTTATATATTAATATCGCTCACGATGTCTATAGAATTTTACATTAACGTTTATGTATATATATATATATACATGATGCGTGAATCTTTGGGTTTTACTTTTCTTGAATCAAAATCGATTCACGGAATAATTTCAAATAGTATTTTGTATAAATTTTTACCGCAGACAAGCTAGTCGTTCGACATAAATTTCCAGGAAGCGATTGAATATCGCATCTTCTTAAATTCCATTAGTCCACCGAACGAGCGCAAATCTAAAGAAATTTTAAATACCTAACGCATGGCAGTTTAATCGGTTATGTTTGATTTAAAAATCAAAATATTTTGCATTCAATTCATTACATAAGGAAAACTGCTTTATATCAGATTTTATTTTATTGAAAACAGAATTAAAACAATTTTTTTTTTTGTTAAAACTGCAAATGCATGCATAATACAGTCCTTTACACATATCGGACACACGAAAACAAGAGCATTTTCATAAGTCATCGGTTTGCTTAAATGCTTTCTCCTACGGAAATTCTAATAATATTTCCCGTAAAGAATTTCGTGTGAGCTAACAAAAATTATATCTAGGAAAAAAAGACAACAAATTAAGAACTTGTGTTCAACGGCTTTTCTAAAGTGCTTATAGATATGGTTCTGTTAAATAGTGGTTTCACAGAATGCAAAATGTGGAATGGAATACTTGCTCGTGACTGCAATCTGTTGTGATGGTTATGGAAGAATATTGTGTGAACTTTTTTCAACGTGTTTTCCTAACAGGTTAGTTAAACGAAAAGTACTGTACGGTGCTTATAAGCATTTCACATAAATAATATCTGGCCGCACAGCTCAAAATCCTTCTCTGCTCATTTCATTTTTTGAGATATAAAGGTTCGATATCATCATCATTTATATGCAGATATTTATTGCATCAATAGTAGATAAATTCTTTTGCCGTTACCGTTATTAACAGGAGATAACTGCATCAAGAACACGCCGCACCGGCCGTCCAGATAGGGTAGTTGGGACATGAAATATGAAAATATGAATAAGTGGAACAAAAAGAATTTTAAATTTTATTAAAAGTTTGTTTGCTGCGGCAAGATTTAATAAAATTTTTTCGTGCATCGAAAAACCAAAGAAAAACAAAAATAAATGAATAAATAAATTTGTAAGTAAATAAAAGTGTAAGACATATGCAAGCATTACAACGTATAAGAAAATTATGAAAATATTTAAAACGATAATGCAAATAAATGGACATTTTTACTATACCGTACGGTTTTATTTGTAGAAGAAAAGTCAATAACGATCGGCATTCAAGAGCCAAATTTGGATGCAGGTCTCACTTTGCAAAGTTTTATGTGCGCATCTCTGCGTTTGCATTGGATGTCCCCAAAAGTTACCCATTAAACGTACGATGAACGTCATGTGGTGTAAGACATAAGGACGACAAGGCTATGGCAAACAAAAAGCAAATATCAGAAGCAAATATTATACCCAAAAAGCGAAGGATCTCGACTAACAACTCAATGGCCGTAGATTGAAATCTCAAATGCAGCAGAGTTTTCAATGGTAGTGCTTCAAGATTAAATCCATTATAATAACAATAATAATGCACTCAAAATATTTTTCGTTTAAAACGTTAGGTTAAAGAGGAACATCGTGGCATTCTTTCATCGCAATTCCGATACATTTTCCTACACTTTAAGTGAACTTTACGTGGTCAAATAGGCGCAGCTCCTATCAAGATCCTTTTATTACTTTTCTGATTCAAACCTTATGCAACCGCTGGATAACTTCTAACATTTGTAGCAGAAATACTGGGTCAAGGGATTTTGATACACCTCTTATGAAGACGTATCCTTAAGCTAGTCCTGGAATGGGGGCAGACAAATGATAAACGGTCGTTTGAGGATCAAGAGTGTATGCTGAATGCATCACAAGTCTCCAGCCGATCTCTGCAAATCTTTCCCGAGTCATTAAAGTTGTGTTTGGCATCTTTCTCATTGATTAATGCTGCACGTTTTACCACAATCGCATCTTTTGCCTTTAGGCGTATTAGTTGTTGTAGTTCATGTTTGTGGTAGTTCATGGTACAGGCGCCCGTTTCAATCCGCTAATATACAACCTTACTCTATTAGACGTCAATTCAGACTTTGCCATCTTCCCTGAATCTTATCCATCATGGACCCCCCTAGCTTTCATGCATTATTGCCATATGCGACAAATGTTGCTTTGTTTCAGCATTGACCCGCCAGGTATGGAAATTCCCATCCAATAAATCTTTCATTATTAGTGCGCATGGCACCCACATATCGAGCTTCTTTCTGTGTTGCCTCTTATGCAAGTGGTTTCAAACTGTTTTCTATTCATTGCTCTGCAGAAATGTCTTAAAATGAAATGTGCCGGTCTTGCTCAATATCGTGCAAACGGCAGAGAGAGAGAGAGAGAGAGAGATTTGAATAAAAGTTTTGAAAACGTAAATTAGGTACAAATTCATAGGTCATATAAATTCGATTGAAGGCAACCCTTTGGATATTACGAATGTGCCTTGATTAGTAAAAGCTGCTACACGGACATGTTAAGCTTGTGAAGCTTATTTGTGAATCGAAAGTTACGATCCCAGAAGAAGTATATGAAATTGTAATTCACAAGCAAAAGCAAAAAGATAAAAATGCGATTAAAACGTCCGTGTGATTTACATATATTTCGGTGTATGAAGTATAGTGCAGCCGAAGCACTTGACTTTCAGTATATGTTCGATCTTTTCCGTTTGTTTAACTGCAAGATTGATAAAAGGGTTGTTGGTATGCATGAATCAGAGTTCAAATCTCGCTTCGCAGTTATGAGTTAATTATAAAGCAAATAATTTGATGGAAAGACGGCTTGAAGTTGAATATCTTGTAGGACAACTACCGTTTGTGGTTTCATCTAAATGGGGGAACAAAAATTGCACTAAATATCGTGCATCCATCCATTATTATTAGAAAGTGGCTTCATTAAATTCAAATGTTCGACCACCGGCTGCACATCGTAATATATATCTTTGTCTGTGTTTACCTTCAAAACCTAAGCTAAGGAATTAAAGTAGAAAGAGATCACGGAGTTTTCCTAACTAAGGCCTATCAACTACTGCATACAATGCCAAGAATACCTTAATCTAATACGTTTTCTGATATTTCATTTTGATTTATTGCATTTTTAATCGCTCTTTTTGCCTTTACTTTTTTGCAATTAATTCGAGTTGTTTAACTGTGTCATGTAATTATAGCTTAATACGCGAGGTAGCAGAAAATTTACGAAAACCAAACGCGCGCGCGTATGTGTGTGTGTGTGTGTGTGTGTGTGTATGCGTTTATGAACCCCGCCTTTCAATTAAATTCATTTTAATATTTTTAATTGTAAGTAATTTTCGAGCTACTGTTTTTTTGTTTCATTCACTATATGCGATAAAAACATGCATCGAAGATATAGCAAAAAAAAAAACACAAACAAAAAAAATAAAAATAAAAAAAATAAAAAAATACCACCAAAATTATATATTATTTGTTGAACGGCGCGCGATCCTAATTTAATTCAATTTTCGAAATTCATTGGTATATGAGAAGGGAAGCACACTGGACGAAAAAAGAACCCAATGTCACAAAGCACTTTACACTCGAGAATCTGAAGAAATTCCTCTATACACTTGCACACTTGAAGCGGAATTCCTTCATGTGGTCTCTTTCCTCTTGTTTTGGAGGCTTTTAAATGCCGCCTATAATTTACTTTTATAATGGTTTTTATTTTCATAATATTCTCAAAAGTAATTTTTATTTTGCTCAGGCCACCATAATTTCACTCTCTGTTTTCTCGTCTTCCTTGCTTTCTTGGTTTTTATATTTTATATTCCTAAGTCACGTATTCATTAAATGAATGTATGCATTTAACCCTTTCCTGATTGTGTTGAAATTTGAAAAACATAAATAAGAAAAAAAAGTTGATGCATCTGATACTGTCACGATACCGGTGGAAAAAAAAGACGCACTCCAGCAGAGAGTGTAAATAAGGAATAACTCATGTTGTAAGTGCAACGTAGCAGCAAAGTAACAACCACGTTTGCGCACAATGGAAACGCTCCGCTTTGAGTAATAAGTAAGTTGTCGCTGTATATCCAAAAGTTATCTTTAAGTAGCGTCCACAAAATTTCCTATTTCTTACTTCAAGTTTTATGTTAAAATGGATTAATCGATAAATCATAATTCGGTCTGATGTCAACATGTACCACACACTCACAGCTTTTAACCTAGTTAGCTGTAAATTATTGAGCTTCAAACTTCAGGCTTTTGGTCGAGAAATGGATAAGCTCTTGTCCTCGCAACAGATCATTCTCGTGGCGGAATCCATGCACTGCTGTTTAGCAGATTCATTCATGGATTTAAAGATTATATTCGAGCAAAGATAACGTTTTAATTTGTATGTTGAGCTCGCCCTAAAAAAAGTTAGGTCAGTGCCCGGTTTTATTAAACGGTAATGCAAAGAGCTTGATGACCCTTACGTTACAAAAATGTAATATATATATATGAGCTTAGTGAGACCAGTACTTGGATACGCGTCTGTTGCGTGGTCTCCTTTCTCCAAGTGCCATATAGACTCAGTTGAACCCATTCAAAAGCAGCTGCTTCCCATGGCCCTTAGAAATTGCGGTCGCGACCCGTTTGTCTCTTCGCCTCCCTTCGAAAATATATTACTCTTGTTAACCTTACCGTTAATTGCGCTATGTAGATTTACACTTGGTGTTTCCTTTCCTAATTTACTTAATAGATGGTACGATCGCGTCGCCAACATTACTTGTTGAGCTAAACTTCAATGTTCCGAATATTTGCTTTAGGAACTTTATTTTCATAAATCCCAACCAATGTGGATATAATTGCCAGCTTTGCAATTGGTGTAGGGGCCTTCGTAAAAAGGATATCTATAATTTAATCTCAATATTGGGTTCTTTGAATTCTACCAAATCAACTCTTCTTAATAGGCGCGCTTCGCCTATGTCGTAACTAAGTTAATTTCCACTGTAGGTAAACGTGATACCCATTTAAAAAACAGGGACCGGTTTTTAGCTGTCAACGACGAGTCCATTGTCAAGTCCACCCGCAAAGTAACGAGTTTACAGCTATCGACAATGTACACCATTTTTGTCACCAGTGTCGAATAAAAATTCACTCGAATAATATATTGAAACGGAAAACAAGACAAAATATCTCTACGAAAGCCACATATTTGAGATAATTAGTGAATGCATAGACGAAGATTCCCAAATGGGGAAGAGAAAATAATTGCTTTCGATGCTTTCATTTTCTGGTCCCATATGAAAAATAAATTCAGCAAAATCTGTCTGCCAAATAATAAAGGGAGAATGTCAAAGTTCATTAAACAATATCGAGTAAACTGGTTTGAGCAATAATTCAGACGTGGCAGTTCAAGTGTTATTTATGAATTGAAAATAATTTATTTTGCTTATTTATATACTCTTTCTTTGGCGCCCTCTTCTTCGATATTCCAAATACAACACTGCTTTCGTCTCGACTGAAAAACTTCATTCGAATCGACAGCAGTCGACTGACTCATACAAACTCACAAAACAAGACTGTCGAAGAAAATGGTTGAGTCGATTACGCATTCGACGTCGAGAGTCATAAGCAGAGCCCCGACTATGTTATGCCCAAATTTTCATGCGAAATGGCGAACACACAACTGTTCAATGTCTTCAGTGACTGCGTTATCTCTTGCACTTTTACTTTTTGATTATCCCGAATGATATTCAGCATTGGTTTTGACTCCAATTTATATAAATATCGTGTATTTAACAGACGAATCTGACGACATTTGAAACCGAGCAATCTCTTATGATTCGTATGATCTAATATGATAACTGCATTAGTTTAAGGTTTAAAGGCTTTTGAGTTATTATTTTAAACAATTTTTAAACTATCAATGAGTTTACCGCACCACGCTACAAAACGATGATTACTCCTTGAAGTTTTTATTCCAGAAATGTGAGACAACCCGAACACAAATTTGAGAAGTGACGTGGACCATCCTTTATAACGACCTCCATAGGACAGTTTATAAGTCTTTGAATTCTTCATGTAATCGCTTATAATTTCACCTGCACACTGTTCACTCATCATCTTTTCTCGTTGACAGAAAACGAGATACTTGTAGAAAGAAAACTTCTTGTGAAACCCCTTAAGGCACAGGGTACGCGGGTTCATAGTAGAGAATGGCATGCAAATACTCAGCGAAGATGAATCCATTTAATCGGGGATCTACACAGATCGCTTTTTGCACTGCCCTCCCCAATTGCCTCGCTCTCGGTAATGCCTTTAAGCAGACTTTTTGGTATGCTATTTAAAGCAATCTAGTTATGGCCGATAAAACCTCATTTTTTATCTGAATAAAAGAGAAAACAGATTAGCTTTCCATAAAAGGCGAAAGTGGACTACTCTGGTAGTCTGTTATGAACTTGTCGTACAGTTTTCGATTTCAGATCCATACCCAGTTCATATACACAAATGTTTCGCTATCATATTTAATGTAAATCATATTTCAGTTAAAACTAAATTGTAGTACGCATCGTAACTTGATTTACATTTAACTACTCCAAGGAGTTATGCTATGGTCACTAAGAAACTAAGCTAAGAAACTGCTCAACAAAGTGAAAGTGAGATATTACTGTAACTTTTCCTGAGCGCTACAATCATTTCATAGATTATACAAAAGTTAATCCACTATTGTAGTAATTTATTGCACTTAGATTGTTATTAATATATTCTTTATTTACTTTTACGAGCGTATAACTATCCCAGTCATATTTGTATGGTTTAAAATAATTATCTTTATGGCTGCAATACAGTCAATCAAATAAATAAATACATATACTTAAAAAGAAGAAAGAGAAGAGAAGTGAGAACATTATAATGGGCCACCGCCCGCCATTAAATACCCTACATCACTTCGTATTATACAGTTATTCATACAACAGTAACTTTTGATAATAAGGTGTTACATGGGAAATGGTCGCAAAAATCCAAGTCATTTTCAATAACATAGGTCCTTAGGTCAAAGCAAGTCGATGTAGAAAATTTCATCAATATATACAAAGAAAGTAGCAATTCCGAGGTTGAACATGACAAATAAGACAGACAGACGGCCGCACAGAGTCTCTTTCCGAATCGTCCTGTATAGTAAAAAAAAATAGGTCTGTCGCAAGTCGATTTGGGTGCTGTATACATCCGCGCAAACTTAATATACTCTTGCGTCACAAGTAGTGTAGAGTGTAAAGTACTTAAATAATTCGAAAGATTACGTTGTGTTTATCAAAAACTTTTAAATATCGCCTTAATTAAATTATTATAGTTTCCAGAAAATAAACGAGATGTCAGATATCTCCAGAAATGTATTTTATTGTGAAATCCGTAATAATCAAACGTTTGTTCGATACTTTCTTATATTACGAGAAGTCGTTTGTTTTATTTTTTGGAAAACGTATATATACATATATATATATATATATATATTTATTTATTTTTTTTCAAACGACAACATATGTCGAACATTTCACACTCTCTGTTTTATTACTTAACTGAAACTAAAAGAAAAAAGAAAAAAAAAGGGAATAAAACAAAAGTAAAGAAAAGCTGCTGTAGATTCTATACATGCACAGCATCATGACATGACAAGTGAACTGTCAGACATTTTATAATAAATGTTTTGTGTCAAATATTATCAGTTAACATAAATCTTTACATCCTTATTTCAAATATAGAAGGAGCAAACAAGAAAAATATACAAAAAAAAAAAATTCATAAAAGAAGAAATCCCAACCTTGCACAAGTGGCTGAAATAACAGACCTTCCAGGGAGACAAAAAATAAATAAATAAAAAAACACAAAACCGAAAGTGATCATGTGAAAACAATGATTGCACAGAAACAAAAATAAAAAAACCAAAATTCATCATCATCATGATCATTATTATCGTAATCATCATTATCAGCTTTACCAAGCAATATGATAATGATTACCCAACCTACAAACCTACATTAAGACTGCTGTCTGTTTCCCTTTCATTCCTTTTCATTCAGGAAATCGAAGATAAACTAAACGTAGAGGCAAAGATCGGTATTTACTTGTACATATATATATATATATATATATATATATATATATATATATTTATATTTATGCGTGTATGTACTTAGAATAAATGAAAATGTTAAAGCAGGCAATATGCGCCTGATCGTTTCGTTCAGTGACAAAATGATGGCGGTATGTCAAGTTCATTGTAATCTCTGTAACTTTCCGCATATAGCATCGTATAAACATGGGAAAGTTTAAAGTTTAAAATTTCAACTGTTCTTAACACTGTTTTGCTGCTTAAACGTGTCCCAACATATATGTAACCGTCCGCCTGGATGGTTTCAGGAACAACTTCCCCTTTTAGCGCACAACTTATTACACTGTGGCAACTGCGTACTAAATTTCGGGTTTTGAGCACATCTTGTTCAATATAATTATAATGCCAAAATATTGTATGACCGATGGACAGACATGATATCGAAGCTGACAAATGTCTTATTTTTTAGAACTAACATACTTGCTAAGGAGTGACAACTTTGATAGTCACATTACAATCGTATTCACATTCATTTCACGTCATGAACCTTTACTATGGTACACCTTGAATATTAAAGCCCAATTAGGGTAAATCCTCTGATTACATAAAATTGCACTTGTTATATACGTTTCCGTCAGTAATGTGCACCTCCAAACGAGACATTATTTCTTCAAATATCATATATTATATCACATATATATCTCTTGCAGCTTCATTTTTCAATTATTGATAATAATATCAAGGCGCTCACTGCGCTCGGCATCATCCTTCCGGTGTCCGTTCGAACTCATATGAACTCAGCAAACCACCAACAAATTGTTGTTTTCGACGATGAAGAGTTGCCATATGAAACTTTTTAGGCGAGCGCTGAATTTTAGGCGGCATTTTTCCTCATCAAACAACCATGTCCGGATTTTTGAGTTCTTCTCAATATCTTGAAAATTAGCGGCACGAAAGCCGCTTTAACAAATAAACGCACGATCAAAACGCCATGACACGTTATCGTTCGAGATTTAGCATTAACTAAAAACAACTAGGATTTTTTATTAGCGATAACATTTGCGTATCAACATTAATCAGATTTCTTTCTATCGCTGTTAGCATATTGCTTTTGCATATAATTTATACACAAATTTTCACTCACTAATCCGCATTTGGCGTCAAATTTTCGTTTCCATTACTATTTTACATGTTCATAAAGAGGAAAAAGCAAAAGTTGCAATCATATGCATTCAGAAGAGCGTCACGTCACGTCTTCATTCCTGTTTTCTTTTTTGTTTAAGAATTGGAAAGCAGTTCCCTCTTCGCGTGTTAAAGAAAAATCGGAGACAAAATTGAAGCAAAAAGTTCTCTGCTTTTCTGATGTGATATGCGTGTGTTGTATAGGGGACCTTTTAATAAGTGCTTTCTTTCGTAATCTACGTGAACTATCGCCCGATATTTGCTGAAAGTTAACATTCGCAAGAATAGTAGCTCAGTACGGCGCAGAGACAATAAGGGCAATATGTAGGTATATGTGGGCGGATTATTTTTGCCAACTTCCTAACATTCCAGTAATATTCCTTTCACTACTCGCACTTCTGCATGTTATTGATACGTGGACAAGCAGCTGTTCGATAATAACTTGGGGAAGAGGTATTTGAGTTTCTTTTTTTTGCCAAATTTTTCTTTTATCCAAGATGAGTTCCATTTATTTGTACAGTGACTACTATTATCTGTCATTGCTGGCCATTTTTCTGGTAAAGCCATTATGCAATCACTTAAGACCTGCAGGGATATCTGGACGGACAACTGAACCGCGTGATCTTTGCACTGTTTTTTGGCGTCAGACTTACATCACCAGGAGAGTTCCACACAAACGACAGTCGTACGCAGCACGGGTAACGCAATGCAAACACATGTTCATGAAGATTATAGACTAAAATCCGAACTTTTCAAAGGCATGGCAATATGATGCGATCTGATTAACGGTGCTCGATGTATAGCTACTAAGCAAGAATGATTCAATATATCTTTTCCCCGAGCTCTTTGATCGTTTTTTAAAAGTAAACATCGGTATTTATATATAAAATAAATAGTATGGTAATCGTACCTTAAAGGGACGAACACATTACGATTAATAGGTTTCGTATGAAATTTTAACTTAACTCACTTTGGGTAACGTAGATAAAACATTTGTGTGATGTATACGTAGGCTAATGAAAATTGATTGCATCAGCTTTTCGAAATATGAAATGTCGCTTTTATTATATATGTGAGGCAAGTCCATGCAAATCAACTTTGATTATCGAAGCATTTTAAATCACATACATAGCGAATGATTTTTAACTATAGGGGATATAAGAAATTCGGTTCAAACTAGCGTTGGATTTAACGGATGCCAGCACAGCTTGATTATAATTATATTGTCGTTGTTTTTACTGTTTTTGTTGATTTTTATTTTTTATTTTTTATTTTCTGATACTATAAACGAAAAGAACCCTTGCCTACCTTAATTTGCAAATGACACAACCTTTGCTTGCTACTCAGATTTTAAGTTATTATGATTTGCAAAAATTATAGGCAAAACAACGACAACAATACAAACAATACCAACAATAACAAATAACATCGGATTTACAATTTGAATGTGTGCCGTGACGTAATAAACATAAAGCAGCAGTTACATCAGACTTAAGAAAGATCGCTTAAAGCTTTAGAAAAAGGAAGGGCTTCATTCTACTGTTCCTCAAAAAAAGACGCCAAAAAAATAAATAAATAAATGAGTAAAAACTGAAAGGAGAGAGAAAAGTACAAGGAAAAAGAAAAAAAGATTGCTTCTGTTTTCCTTTTCTTTTTCTCGTTTTTTGTTTTCTTATTATTTTTTTATAGAGAAACCGTCAGCTGAAGGTTATTAAAATCCTAGAGAAAAAGAAACAGAAAGACAAACAGAAAAGCAAAAAAAAAAAAAAAAAAAAAAAAAGGGTTAAAACACACTAAACTTAAAACTTCATCAGAGAAGCAAAAGTTGAGAAGAGAGAAAAAAAGAAAAAAGGAATAAAAGCACACAACACGACAAACATTTATGTTGATTCCTAGTAGTGTGTTGAGATAGTGAGTAACAGATAATCTCCCTGTCGACCATTTAATTTGCGTTTGGCAGCAAAAACTTTATCATCAACAGCAGCAGCAATAGTACGTTTTTTTCCCTTTCAGAGATGTAGTTAATGTCACACAGAAAATCACACAAAGCAACAGAGAAAATGGACAAGAAATGAAAAAAACAAAAAAAAAAATGAAAAAAAAGCAAACCCTTTTTGGTTGCACTTATTTATAAGCAAGCATTCATTCATCTTTCAACGTCTACTTTATAAAACCACAGTAATATAGACAGACGTGTAATGATGGAGCCCCAAAATATGCTGCCAACTGTTTGTGACAGTGTATTTATTGCAATTGTTCTGTTATTGCTCTGCGTTGCTGTAGTTATCGTCATTTCTCGTTCATCCATTTTCTTGCACATTTTAAAGAAAGGGTACCGCTTTATTTGTGAATATTAGAGGAAATTATCATTTTTAAAGAACTAAAAGATAAGTAAGCATCGCCAGAGAACATCATTGCTTCTTTTATTATAAACTGAAGTAAAGCCATTCTACAAAAGGGTTTATTTATCTTTCTCTCTCTCTTTTGCTTATTATCTTCTAGTCCAATAACTTTTCCCATTAAATAGTAAATAAATTCTTCTTTTCTTTTTCTTTTCACCCAAATACCAAAAAAAAACAGCAAGGAACAGCAAGATTCGTCTTTAGCCGAATCTTGCATTATCTACTACGTAACGAAACTATGTAACATTCTATTCGGGATTTTTGTTTTATCAAATTGTCGATCTGGAATTTATCTAAAAAAAAAAAAAAATATATATATATATATATATATATACGTTGAAGGGATCAGAAGCCGCGGAAAGAGACGAGCAAAGTAACGAAAGAGATAAGATAAGAAACAAGACAAACATGTACTGAAGGACGGACAGGCGATGTCTTACAAAGTCTTTGATGTCCACATTCGGACGATAGGTATGGTAAATAGAACAGTTGCTCTACTTATCCCCTTGATCGCCCAATGAACGAGATATTAATAAGAAAACAAGAAGGTTAAAATAGTTTTGTTAATTATTATTGTTTAAAATCATTTTTTTAAAAGGCTCGACTGACCGGTCCGTCAAAGTTTTCTTCCCATTCTTCAGATGGTCCCAATAAATTTTTGCAACAAATTGTAGATTGATACAAGCCTAAGATGACACGTTGTAATTGTTTGCGATCATAAGTGCGTTGGTAGGCGGCTCAAGCCCATTTCTGAGCTTATCCTATGGCCGGCCATTAATGTATCTCAATATATGCGGCGGCCACAAACATTTCAGCGTCAATCGCCAAATGAATGGATATCGCTGAACTGACTTACGCTTACCATATATATATATATATACGTTATGGTTTCTTAATGCATATTACTGGGCATTACAAACCAAGAAACCAAAATCTAGCATATTCTCATCCTTCGGCTACAAATATTAGTCATTTTTAAAAAGTGTTGAAAAAAAAAAACAATCCATTTTTGCATTATTCAGATATTGCTCTTTAAACATTTCTACTTGAGTTTTAATTAAAGAAAAGCAATTTGGCAGCAAAAAAAACTTTTAATTTCTTTTCGGCTCTCGAAAGTTTTATGTAAATTTATTTCAGTCCTTTCGTCTACGTTTTCAAGCTAAAAAAAAAAAGAAGAAAAAGCAAAAAATTGTATCGATAAAGGAGTTTTTCTACCTTTTCTCTCTTTTTCCCCATTTTCCGAAAGAAAATAACAGTTTCTGTTATTAATCATCACCGTCTGCACTGAAAAATTAAACAAAACAAAAAAAAAAGGTTGATAGCAGGAATAAAAGGATTAATCAAAGGCGTCTTCTTTGTGTGTCTTGTAATTAAAAATGTTTTTTTTTTTTCTTTTTCTTTATAAGAATATTGAAATGTTTTCTAATTTAGTTTTTTTTTTTTTGCATGGATTGAAAAAGGGAAGGACAGGACGAAGACTGCCAGGCCTTTGTTGCGCGATTTAAGTGCGAAACTTTTTAAACATTACAACTAATGCATATTTTTATTTTCTCTATTTTTTTATTATTAAATTTTGTTAAGAAATGTAATTCCAAGGCAACTAAAAGGCAGACAGCGATAGGGACAAAGAAAGAAAGAGAGAGAGAGAGAGAGGGACAGGGAAAATGCAGTTTTCAGAATATACTTCAGCTTCATTTTTACCCATGCTGAGGAAAGCCTTTCAGGAGCTCTGGTCCTTTTCTAGTTTCCGTTGCATAGCAGTATAAAAAGCTTAAGCCTGCTTTTAGTAAAACACGCGCAAGAAGTTCTCGTAAAAGGGTAACAGAATGCCAAGAATGTCAAATTTGGAATGATAGAGTAATGAGTTTACGTACCAAAATTTCTTTATATATAGTAATATTTACCAGGAAAAAATTTGCTTAAGATCTTCTATGATAAAGAGCAACATTTTTGGATTTGAATAGGAATTACGCAAGAATGAGATATAAGAAGAAGCCGAGTTTTTGCGAGTTTTGTCTGGATACAATGGATAATTAAATAATCATAGAGTTTTTTTCTTTTAAGAAAATTTTCGGTTAATGTTTTTAGATGATTTTAGAGTCTCGTATCATTGACATTATTAACTCTATCGATTCAAAGTCGGGGAAACCCCAAGCTAACTGAAAAGAAATAGAAAATGTCAGCAGTGGTTTACAAAGGCAGCAAATGTCCGAAAACACTCGCGCTATTCTATAAAGTGATTTCGATCAAAGTAAAGACGCTTTAAAAATATCGGCAGCACATTTTGATGTTGAAGAGACGCCGCACCCTGGCCCGCCAATCGTTAATGAATTTGATGAAATTCTTTAGAACATTAAAGAACACCAGCTTATTTCATTTTACAACATCTCTGCAAAACTAATCATTGAACAGAAAACAATTTTGAACCATAAGCCTCAAAGCAAAAAGAAGGCTAAAGGTGTGGGCGCCGTCGGGATGAACAATGAAGGAATACAGAATCTCTTTCTGTCTGTCCGTCCGTCTGATGTCTGATCATGTATTTTTCTATAGAGCCTACAAGTCGTAATTGTTGAAATATTTTGATGAAACTTTGTACACCGAGACGTTTTGGCCCAAGGACGAACGCTATTGAAAACGGTCCAGATCGGATGACTTTTTCGTCTACTTCCCATACAACATCTTATTTCGAAAAGTTATTATATGAACAAATCTGCTGAGCGAAAAGGTGTACGCGTAGGCGTGTAGGTGTAGTAGGGTGAACGGTGAATAACTATTATGTTTGTAGTTACTTTCGAACTAAATTTGACGAAAAGGATAAGCACAAGCGTTTAATGAATTTGTTTTTTTTTTTTAGCAGAAATATACACACTGAAGACACTAAACCGATTCGCTTTAGTCATACTATTTACAATTACACACTTATATAATGTAAGTATAGGTATAAACACACTTGGAATATGTGAGATATACCTGATCTGAATTATCGTTAAAAAATTCAGTTAGGTTTGCTTCAAAATCAATTTATTTTCCTCACCTTATTCGTGTTTATTTTAGTTGTATTTAAATTTAAACGAATATAGATAAAAAAAAAAAAAAAAAATCTAAGCACTATGCACGATTTGATTTGTGAAACCTAATCAGAATTAATTGAAAGTCCTTAACCTAATCTTAAAGCCCGAAGACTTAAACGAACGGCACCCATATTTTATTATTATTTTATTGTAAATTTAAAAATTATTCTAACAATAAATTACAAAATTACATGAAATCTTTGCTAGCACCCAAGATAGGAATTCCTTGTATATTAACTACAACATGAGCACACACACATATATACCTGAGCATGAATTCGGGCGAATAACGCTTATTTTATTTATTTATTTTTTATTTTTTATTTATTTATTTATTTTTTTTTGGTTTTGATTAAGCAAGTGCCAACAACAGACAGGGCCTGAAGATATGATTTCAATTTGATTTGTAATTTATCAAAAACCAACCTCCTACACCTACATATGCGTCGGTAACGCCCTTAATTGAAAATATTAAAAAAAGAAAAAACTTAAATAAAATTTATGGCTTATGTCAAAAAAAAAACAGAAAAAAAAAAATATCAAGAAAATAAATCAAATTTACCAAGTGACTGTATACGAAAGAGATGGAGAGACAGTTGACTGTGGGTAAAATAAAAATTAGTTTTAAAATAATAGAATTTCCAAAATAAAAGGTAAGACATAACAAAATGTTTTAAAATAATCACACCTCGCCATAAAAAACTCAATGATCTTAATAAATCAAATTAAAAAATGTAAGAAAGAAAGCTGAACCAAGAAAATGAAAAAATAAGTAGTTTATATATCGCGTAGAATGATTTCTTGATAATTGGTATTTGTTAGTTCCTTTCCCCCCTTCCCCCGCGAAAAGAATCCGGCGAATTTCAGGAGCTACGTAAGCGTATGTATTCTTCTCGGCGGACTATGCCTTCCACGTGAATGCATTATCTTTTATAATGCAGTTAGACACACACACACACACACACACACACACACACACACACATACACATACACATACACATACACATACACACATGCACACATGCACACATGCACATACACTTGCATACACTTGCATACATATGCGCGTACGCATTTAATGTAACGAATTCGAGAAGTGATACCCTTAACATAAACATGCCTGCCTCATCATATCTAAACAGATCTAAGAAAGTGCTAAAAATTCACATAAACCAATATTATGATATAGAGAATGGCAAAGAGAAAATCGCGTAAATTTCTGTAAAGTCTTCCCGATTCAATTACGAGCGAGTTTAATCGTGTTATGGAATAATGTGCAATTATAAGAGAATATTGAGAATTAATTTATTTTTGTGAGTAGACAAACGGACAAACATGACTAAATCATTTTTGTTCTTATCATACCGATCAAGCTAAAACATGCACACATATTATGGGATCTTCGCATTTCACAAATCTAATATACTCCCATATAGTGGATGTAAACGTAAAATTAATAAACCTGTTCCACTGAAAAAAGAAAAAAGAATTAAACATAAAAATAAATAAAATAAGAACAGCAAACCGAAAATTTACCGCAAAACCTCGAGACATTAATCTCTGATGAAACAAAAATCCTTCCGTACGAAAAAAAAAAGAGAAAAAACAATTTCTTTTAAAGAAGAAGAAACTATAGAAACCGTATGATAAATTTATACACGACGACGTGCATGCACGGCCTTTTTTTTATTTTTTTAAATTTTGTTTTTGGGTTTTTATTTTTTTTTGTCTTTTTTTCCAACAAATATTTCGGTCGAGTCACAAAACAGGTTCAACCTTGATGGCGATCATGAAAGTAGAGTTTTGTCAAAACCAACAGATCCTTTACTTCTTTTTACATATATACATGCACATGTGTACATATGTATTGTACATATATGTCTATATATATATATATATATAATATAAATAAAAGGAAAAAATTAAAAGTAAAATTAAAAGCGAAACCACCGACCAGCATCAACGTTCATTCTTGTTTTATTGTGTTATAAAAACAAAAAAAAACAAAGAGAAGAGAACGAAAACGAACTTTTAAAAATAAAACGAAATAAAATTTAATGAACCCGTAGTAAATGGAGAAATGTGTAGGGATGCGGCTAAAAAAATAACTAAAAAACAACAAGAAAAGCAGCAACAAACCGTCAGTAATATCATAAAAAACATATAGTTGGTAAAAGGTTTTCAAGCAGCGAGACTCAATTTACTTTTAACTCCAAAACATTAATAAACTATGCGTGCGAGTATACGTATACATATATATATATATATATATATATATATATCTGCGGAGACAGATTGAGAAAAACAATTTCTTGTCTAAGGATTCCGAGAAAGATGAAGGAACAGCCAACGATATCATGGACTCTGGATACAATAGGTCAATGGGTAGCAATAATTACACGCGTCTGAGAAAACGTGTACAGTTCTATCTGTACGCAGATTTTATAGTTGTTGTATAGAAAGTTTTTCTTTATTATTTCCAACAAGCAGCTTAAGCCAAGTTTTTCAACTTCACTTCGTCTGAATATATGCACAACAATTTTTATATATCTATGCACCTTTCGGCGAAGAGCGTTACATGAGGGTTATTATGATATATGCCAGTATTAAAGCAGACTCTCTTAGCCCAGAAGTAGAAGTAGATCTGTAATATATAAAATCTGTAGATAAACATATCGGTAGAGACGCCCAATCCTGGTCGAGGTAGCGTGTAAGCGTTTGCAAAACATTCGATTTGGCGCTTCTTTGAAGAATTTACGTATACTTCGTAATATCAGCTGAGGAAGGGTGTTTAAAATCACCAAAGACTTATAACTATATATTGCCCCTATGACAAAGGGAAAGCAGAGTTACCGTTTAGGAAAAACGCTCGCCGTTGGCTTTATGGCATATATAATCGTAACCTTCGAATACTAGAGTTAGACAAGTCCCGTGTCATTATCTAATACATTTTTTTGAAATAACTTTGTTGTGGCATCAAGTCGTATATAGATGTGATCTGAAATGCATGCGATGTACGATCAATACGATCACTAGAAAATGGATCTTCTATTCAAATGTAGCCCATAAGCAACTTACTAATGCGTATTAAGCAATTCGGCTTTAAGCAAATATCAACTCTCTCCTGTTTTTGATCCAAGGAAAGTTCGCTGTCATTTGACGGATTGACAATAACAAACAATAATAAGTAAGTGGAAAAAAATACAATCGCTTTCGATTGAATTGCACAGTTTCGACGACGAGACATTGACACAAAATCTTCTCGCAAACTTTGAAGATACCGGAGCACTACGAGTGCTATTTTGATTGCAATAATTAAAAAATATTCGACTTTGGAGAGTCCATCTTTCCGTTGTTGTCAAGTGTACCATCGTCGCCAAAACTGGCGTGGACATCTAAACACTAATCTAAATTTAATTAGCTTATAACTAAAGATCAGATTTAAAAATGGGCGTGGTACATTTTTTTAATTGGGGCAATAGATGCTTTGAACCTTGAACGAAAAGAAATTTTCTCTAGGAAATACCCCCCGAATTATGGATTAAATGATTCCTCTTTTCGTCTCTTTTAGGTTCAAATCTGCACCGGATAGCTTATGGGCTTCGGACCGCTTAAATTGAAGATACCTCGTTAGAACGGCGACATTATTGCCGTTTGCTAATACTTTTGAAGAATAATTTAATATTTTCATATATGCGTAATGTAACTTCCCCGAGTCTCGTTACTCTATCATCTTTTCTTCCACCTGCTTTTTTCAAGCCGCGACAGTGATGAGTTCCGCCATTACATAAATATGAATATATGAATATTGGATTCTTTTGAGGGTTTAGGGTATTTCGGAGGAGCAAATATTTTATAGGGCGGAAATCAAAAATGGATCTTTTAGTTCACTTAATCAGCTAGCGTCGACATTTGTTGGACAACAAGAAAAAGAATTTTGTATTTACGCTTGAATTTCTTCCTGCATAACTTTATGGAGAAATTTTCTTAGACTATAGAACAAATAGTTTTCCTACGTTAATAATACACATCACGTACTCAATCATGTACTGTGTCAGATGTTTAATGTGTGTTGAACAATATAGAAAGTTTTCTGAAATTCTGTTTGGCAAACACTGGATGTGTTAAGTGTTTTATGTTTTTTAGTTTGTTTTTAAGTAAAGATTTTTGCTTCGCTACTTTCGCAAGGATTTTATATATCATTGAGTTTTTTACTACTCAGCACACATAATGACGATGCTATTGTTGCGTCACCCAACGATATATTTCGAGGAGGATAATAAATTTATAAAATCTTTTCCAAAAATCATAATAAAATGAATACGAATCGAAATATTTCATGGATAAGACGAAATTCGGGATCATAGTTAAATTCGCCATAAAAACACATCTTTAAATAGAATGCATAAGTAATCCTAGCAGTGATTGGCTGTAAAATTTTCCCCAATTATCAATTGATTTGATCTTCTCTTTTAAGGCGTAAAGGTATCGATGGTCATGCTAACGCCATATAAGATGAAGGTAAAGCAGATCATGTTCCCTGTGGGAATACCACAAAAGTGAAAAAATAAAAACAACACATTACAAGATAATTTTGTTCCCCATCACAACACTGCGAAAATGCCGCAACGAAAGTTGTGTGCATGCATACAGCAGGCACAAGCAATTACTTACTAGTCACTTGCCATGTATTCATTAAGAGCACAGAAAGAAATATCCCCACGTTTACTTAGTTTCACTTTTCTTAATTTATTGTATATGACAATGAAGTCTCGTACAAACTCACATACACATGCAGACATATACGCACATGAAAAATAATTTTAACTCTTAAGGAATTGCCACATATTTGGGGCTCTTGTCCTTGCCGTCCAAATAATGCGTTCAATGTTCCTCTTTTTTTGTTACATTTCTGTTTGTATTCGTTCCATTTACTGATTGTAATTTCATGTAGTTTCAAGTTCCACTTATTAAAGGTAAGAAAAAGAGAAAAAGAAATATATATATATATATATATATATTGTTGTATAGCGTTGAAGTTTTATATAAGTTTTTGAAAATATTATTTCAAATATTTTTATGTAGAATTTTATTGCAATTCTTTGGTTTAAAGTGAATAAGTAAAATTTCTACAATTTTACACAAAACACTTAAATGCTGTTAAAATATGTGAAGGTCTTCTCGTTGCTAGATCTGATCGTAAGACTTGATGATGGCCACTTTGTTTTCAGTCCAAAGATGCCTGACTAGCGCATTCAGCTTAAAGATGACAAGCTAGTGATAATTCGCTTTTAAACGAATACCTGCACAATTTTTTTTTACTTTTCCTCTTTTAGTGTATTCTGTCTTCAAGTAGGTTAAGTTACACATTTCATATGTAACGGTTCCATTCCCTCGATGAACTTTTCAAGTAATTCAATCATTTGTTCTCCTTTACTTAGCGATATATTCAATGCCATATACAAGGGTTCAATTTCAAAAATTTTGGAAATTGTGCTCATCTTTATTTCTTTATTTTATCTGAACCAAATCTTAGTTGTTTTGGAGCAATAAGTAATCAGCCAAGATCCGCACCAGTCAAGTGGAACCGTTAAAGCTGTATGTGTGTGTATGTATGTGCGTGTGTGTATGTCTGTGTGTGTGTGTGTGGGCTGTGGGCTGTGATGGAAGACAATTTCATATTTATTTATCAATTCCGGCTGTTGTTTTTGCCTCGCTTGCTTAAATCCACTTTTCGTAAATCTTCTGTTGGTAAAGATTCAAAATCAATCATTTGATCAGATTGGAGCATCTAATAATGCATAATTCATTTCTAATTCCACCATTCACGTAGCACAACCTTATCGGACGTTAATCGTGACTTTAAAGCCGTTCTTGATGATTCACCGATCTTTTTCGGCCGACATGCTCGTTTTTGAGCCCACCTTCAGCTTTATGCAAATGATTTAGAGCTTCTTTATGATTCACACTCGATTCGATTCCTTAGGAACGCCATGATTTCTTTTATGTCGGTCTTCTTCGATTTTTTGTGAGATTTCATTGACTCTTTCCCTGACTGCTCGATCAGAGCCACGCGTACTTTTGATATCGAAGCGTTTTCGCCGTAAGCAGCGCATATATTTGCTTAGACTTGTGCAGCGTTTTTATAAAAATGCAAAATATATCGAATTTTTTCAGAAATTTTTCTCATTCTTACATTAATATAACTTTTGACACAATTGAGGGCATACAAAACTATTTTATTGAAAACTATAGACCGAAATATCATTCCTCAAATGGCCATCAATATGATGAAATCTGATTAGCGTATATATATATATATATAATAAAAAGGTCATCGAGAGGCAAAAATGCCTCTTAGTAGTTTTTCCCCAAACTATATAACTACTTTATTGGGATTGATGGAAAGCCGACTGAAAAGTAAATTTGATCTAAATTGAATGAGTTTGTTATGTAATCGTTCATACGTCTTCCTTAATCGTGGCAAATAATCTATTGAAAGCCCTTACTGTTGATAACTTCGTACCTGCTTTCGTGGATAAGTAATTGAAAATCATCTGACACATCGTCTACAGACCTTAAACTGATGCATGGTTACTAGTAGGAACGAACATTTAGACAGACAAACAAATAAGTTAGTGAATGGCTAGACCTAGGGGCAGACAACCGGGCATATACAGATGTCTCTGTAGGTTAAATTAAGTTTAACGCCACGGTGTCTGATGAAGCACGGAGTGCACACCAATGCAAATCTGCCGTCCGAGTTCCGAGTAAAGACTTGTGTATGAGCATGTCTCCTCCTGTGGTAAGGCTGAGGCGGCCTACGTAGACCTCCGCCTTTCTAAGATTCAGGAAATCAGCTGCAATGTAACCATAGATCGTCCTCCCTCGGTTCGGGTCCATAATCGCCACGAAATGACTCAAAAGGGCGATCCCCCTGTCAGGCTAAAGCACGCGGCAACTGCAATGAAATAGGATTGCAAATACGATACGCTGTCTTCTGCTGCGTATTAAATCCGTTATACAGAAATCAACTAAATTCATATAAATAACAGCGATACTGCGATAGCCAGTATACTAACAACATGACGGTTAAATTCCATATCAAATCTGTCTAATGTCTTTCTACTTTTATGTAAACCTTTTTTATTAAACATGTATTCATTTCTGATTTAATCTACTGATAGAATTTTTTATTATTTACAGGCTTCGCTTGCTGGCCAGAGCTTGAAGAGGTATGTTATGCAGTAGTGGTTAAATGATCTTTTACAAAAGTTTGTATTTAAAGACTTGATTTTGTTATTGCCCCCCATCACAACAGTTTACCTCATTTAGCGAATAATTTCATCACATCAAGTTTTTTCATAATTATGTGTTATCGAAATATGCCAGCGGTTAAATTAACTTAGTGTTTAACGAATTATCCAAATAAAAAACTAAATAACCTTCAGATAAACCGACATCCTGGCTAAAGTTTTTCAATGAATTTATTTATAAAACAACAATTAAACTGAAATTGTTGGTTCAAAGTTATCCAAAAACAAACTCTAAACCGCATTAGAGTTATTGTGATGGATTCGGGGACAAATTGCGGTTTTCAAGCAAAAGTTTAACACAAAATTTCGGTTTAGAAAATAGTTTGTAACACACAAAATCCCATCATAGGCCACATGTTCATATAAATCTATTAGATCGTTAAACATAAACACGCCAACAAAGTAAGAAAATTTTCATTTCATTATTTCCCATGACTTTTACAATTCTCAACCATTACGAGATATTAAAAGATCGATCAATCAAACCTTTTATACCCGCATTCTGTTAAGAGTAACATAAAATCATCTTCAAATAGGCATAGCATACGATATATGCGCGCGCTTCGTGCTAATGAGTTGGTAATAGACAAAGAATCTCGTCATTGATCTGCATTTTATTCTTTTTGTACTACCCGCCCAATATTTGCGTATCGCTTCAGTCGAATACATATCAAGCAAGAAGAGACGGAGATACGATACAAGTGCACAATAATGAAATGTTTTTAAATAGTTGAGCAACACTCAACAAACAAATATACGCGGGTCCACGGAGGTGTGCATACATTCGTCTCTCTTACCAGTCCGTATGTCCGTCTATAGCCCTTCTTCTGTTTGCTCGGTCTATCTGCTCAGCCGTGGCCCGTCAGCGGATTTTTCAATCTGTTTTTCTCCCAATCTATTCTTATTTGTCCTTACGCCCATCTGATTGACTTTCAGCATGTCTGTGCTTCTCTTTTTCGCCCCCACAGACCATCAATCGGTTGTTTGAAGCATTCATATACATCCGTAAAATTAAAGCATATCAATAACAAGTTAATCGCCCAACTGTAATACAACAGCAAAAAAAAAAAAAATCAGCCTATCAGGGCCGCATACAGAACGGATTACGGGATATCTTTACAATCCATCTGGAACGCATGAAAAAACAATGTACAGCTTATACCAACCGTGCTACAGTCATAAGAGCCAGTAACATCCATATCTTATATGCGGTCGGTTAGGGACAAACAATTTTTTGCCATTCCTTTGATTAGATTAATTTTTTATGCAAAATGCATTTTTTTATGAATGCATAATGATTACTATTTTCTATGGCCATTTGCATTTTTTCTGATAAATCTCTTGTGGCATCATAATAGAACTGCTGGAACTTCTACGCGAGAACCTTAATAAGATTATCTTTGCGAGTCTCTTTCGAATCTAATTCCACATCCTTAAGGAACTCCCTTAAAGGGAGAATCCGATAATATTGGGAAGGTGCAAGATCCAGGCTATATGATAGGCCCATCGACTTGCTTGAGCTTCAGCAGGGATTCGTTAATGGAGTCAATCAAATGTTTCTTCGCCAATCCATGCAACATTCGAACATTGAATTTTTTAATGTATCCAGTTTTACGCAACCCACATGCACTTTTTACATGGAAATCTCCAGGACAAAATGCATACGCAAGATTCTGAAAAAATCTGTATCGTTGGTTTTTCTTTATTTATTAAGATTTTTCGTCCTCTCCTCTATATATATACCTTCAACTTATTCTTACACATACATATGAGATGTTTTCAAAATTTTAAACCTTTTGTTCACTTCACCGACCAGTTAACATTTTTCTTTACAAGTCAACCACTTGCGATAAATTTGAAAAAATCAAGAATCTGCAGTTCGCAGTTCGCTGGAAATGCTTTTAGGCTTCGCTTTACCCAACTCTCACAATAATAATTGGGACAATTGAATGAATTCGGTCAAGAGAATTGTTTCAAAATGCGTTGATGCAATTTTGAACTAAAACCCTTCGGAAGTTTGGTCCCAAAATTCTTTAACTATCATAAATAAGTTCATAGGATGACATGCAGATGTCGCAACTATTGTCGAATCCATACGATTATTGATAGCATCAACTTTGGAAGGAAATGCCTTAAAAATGCGAATCTATTCACCGATGCGTTAGAAAGCGATTCACACAATTGCATGGTTAGGAGAATTTGCTCAAAATCGACTCATATTCAAAAGAATCCCAAATATGTGTTTGTGTGTTATATATGCATTCATTTTTCAATTAATTAAGTTTTGAACATTGATGTTTTATAGGACGTTTTATTTTTCATGGCCTAATAATTGAAAACTCGCAGAGTTTTAGACAAACCATAAGTTTTACATTGCATTGCACCATACGTAGGTCTGTCCGATTCGGGTGTTTAGCAGTCGCCCAGCATTTTCATAGTCAAGCCTGTTGCTTTATTAAATTGAAAACTTTTACGAATATGTATTTACGTGCATGTGTGTGTGTGTGTGTGTGTGTGTGTCTGTGTATGTATATATATATTCACATATGTGTATATGTTTGTGCGCGTGTGTGTCAGTGGTTAAATATATAAATTTCCGGCAGACACTATGAGCTTTTGAAAACAATTGCTCTTTTTCCTCCTCACTCTGCTTTCTATCGGGAGCGACATGAATACCAAAAACAGCAACAGCAACAACAAGAGCATCAAATTGCAATAAAATGAAATACTCAACAGGCCACAAATAGCATTCGTACACACAAAATATTTTTGCCACAAAATATTTCCACACAAATAAATCCTGTGATAATAAAATAACAATTGGTCCGCATATGCATAAGTAACCAAGCACACCGCACACATTCATATAAACAAACGCCTATACGGATTTATTCATTTGTAGAGATAAATATGCATATGAGTAAAGTTATAAATGTAATTGAGCACTCATGGCAACTGAGTATGCACGTGTGTATGCGTGTGTGTGTGTGTGTGTGTGTGTGTGTTTAAGAGTTTTAAAATATTTAATCGCCAACAATTAAATTAATTTGCATAAATATTTTAAATGACGGTTTTCAATGCACACAGCGTATCTTTGTCTATTCATATATAATACGTGTATGTATGCGTGTGGTTGTGGTAAATTATAAACTTATATGCAACAACAATAAAAAAAAGTATTGAATTAATCATAATAAAGCATAAAATGCCGTTGTTGGAATTCAATTGTTCGTATTTAATTAAATTAAAAGGAAAATTTTTAAAGAAAAAAAAAAAAGCGAGAAAAAAACAAACACAGTACAACAACAGGTGATGCGACTGCTGCTCTTGATCTCAAAGCGGGAATCTTAGATACAAATCGTCATTTAATGCATGCTAGCAACTTTCAATTAAATATTTAAGCAAAGTAAAAGAGGATAGAATGCATTTGCACACACAACTATTGCGAAAGATTTGCACTTACAATCATTATCGGGAGTAGGGTGCATAAGAAATTCTTCAAAACGTTGAAGACACAGTTAAGAAAGTTAAAAATATGAAATAACTTAGTGAAGGCCATTCACTTCAAAATCAATTGATTATTCATTGCTTCACACATTAGTGGAAATTGATTTTGTTTTTTTTTTTTTTTTGCTTTTCACATTCTTTCAAGACGATAAGTTGAGTCTAATATGGTTTCCTTTCTTTTTCTTTCAAGTCACGATTTTTCTGAGCAATTTCTCTTGTATGCGAAGGAACACGATCAAGAACCGAAAAACAAAAACATACCGTCTCGAAGGAATTTGTCAGTTTGTCTTCTGTGCATGTAGCAGTACATTTACGTTGACAAATTTTGTTACTTGGTATTACCTGGATAGCCATTTCAGTTACAAATTGGGTTAAGTTCTTTTTTTCGTAATTCGATTAAATTCGCAAGTATTTTGACAATAAATACGAAAAACTTTAACTAAAATGATAAAAACTTCTAAACATATTTTCTTCAAAGCACTTGAAAGGAAATTTTTTAATATTTTTTAATTTTCTTTTTGTTTTTTCGCAATGCATACGGGCCCCTTGATTGACCTTGGAATCCTTGCCGTTCTTCGAGAAGTTTCATAATTTCATCATTGTAGAATTTCGGGCAAGCATCCGACTGTACGACAAATGCATCAAAGATTCAATATTTGTTTAATGTGTAGAAGGGATTTACAGCAGATATATGTCTGCGAGCCGCAGCCGAGATAACTATAATTAACATAAGTGAAATTATATGAAAAATGAGAGCTATTGGCGGAGCTGCTCTGTCTTGCTTTCGGGATAAGTACCGAGCCGAAAAATTTATTGCAATATTTTAATACATTTGTGTTGGCCGTAGAAGGACATTTGATGCCCAATTTTAAATTTGACCTGTGCAAATAAATAAAGATCAAGTATCGTAACTTGAAGGTCAAATTTGATTTAGTTTCAATGCGTTAATATGTTATTGAAAGCTTTTATAGGACACTCATGCACATATCTTATCAATACCGTATAAATTTCGGTGTAGTTGTAGTAAAATCACTTTGTCTTCAAGTTTAATCAACCTACAGGATTAAAAATAGATAAAAATACCGGATTCCTGTGAAAACATTTGATACGTTCGCCGAGAAATTTTTTTGTGATTTTATTAAATATCAAATGTTTGCTTTTGACTGGAATGCGTAAGAGTTGATTTGGAGATCTAAAGATAATATCTAAGACGGTGTTGTATTTGCATTTCTTGTGAAGGTAAGAAAGGCGTTTCTATAAACAGAGGCAGACAAGTGATTTGATTACTTGCAGTTCTAAAAATGAGTGCCCCATACTCACATATATATGAATTAGATTAATGAGTAAAGTCAGTATGTGAGCATGTTTGATAAGTCCGTGAACCCCTTAGTAAGAAAATTTTCGAATAAATAAAGGCATTTTTATGTAGCAGGAAATATATATATATAAGATAAATATACATATAATTATATATATATATATATATTTTTTTTTTTCTTTTGGGATAAGTTGCGAGTAAAAAGTAACTTAAATCGTCTTAACATGTAAAGCTGATCCAAGCAATGAAATGGAAAAATATCAGCATAACCTTGTTTTAAGGAAATATATTTTTGCTTGATATATATATGCCGGGTGACCAACGTGTGCTTGCTGCTTGCTGCTTGCTGCTGGGTGCACGCAAATTAAGTGTTAAGTCCAAATATATTTTACATAATTAATGTCTTTTAATAAAGTTTTTGTCGCTACTGGCTTGCATCGTCAGAGTTGACATCACCTCATGCGCTCACCATGTTAGTCAATCTACTCATTAAATATCTGTTATTACGTTCATTATAACGTACACTGCAAGTTGAAGAGCATAAGCATATATATAGGAAAACATATCATTTGATTTTTCTTTATTTTCTTTTCCATATATTTTCGTTATTATTATGTGTAAGAATAAATTTCTAAACAAATTATTATACTTTGCTATTATCCCACAACACCTTCAACCTTTGGAACAAAAAATGAAAAAAAGATAACAAAAACAATTCTCATTTTCATACATGTGTTCCAACCCTTTTATTTTTATATTCTCGTTTTGCATTAAAGCACTTTATAGAATCTCTTAAGTACACGTGTGACGCCATAATAAACTTTTATTTTTTATAGCTATTACATTGTTGCTTTGTTATGAGCTGTTATTCTTGTTGTTTTTCATTATATATGAGTATATGCATGTGTTCGAGGGTATGTGTTTTTGTCACACACGAGTGGGTGTTTTCTGGGGTAAAGGGAAATAAAAAAAAAAAACAAAACAAAACAGAACACAACACAAATTAAATAACACGCAAACATCATATGCATGACACTCACGCGCGTCTTTTGATATATAAAACTAAAGCAATGTACAGAAATTCTGTTAAGAAATGAAAATGTTTTGTTACATATTGCATATCGCATGTTTATGTTATACTTTTTTTCATATATGAAATCATACGGCAGTAAAACATGCGCACACATTAAAACGTATTTACACATAGAAACGGATATATATATATATATATATACATATATATACATATATATATATATTTATATATATATATTTAAATGTAGCCAGGGTGTACACTAATCAGGGTTGTACGGAAAGGTTTAAAGTGTACGAAAAAAATAAATAATAAAATAAAAGAAAAGGGGGCCACATTATTTAGAAGCCATTAACATGAAGCAAAGAGATTATGTACAAGAGAAGGGTTTAAATATCTTTCAACTGAAATGTATCTGCGAAAGTAATATTTTTGAGAATATTATTAGATTTGCACAGCAAGTAAGCGAGCTTGATTTCAAAAACACACATCGAAGCATGTATGTTTTTTATGCACAGCAGTCCGGAAGGGTGATCGACTAACTTGCCAGATGAAGTCATTTATAACAATCAAGATGAGTCAGGGCACTAGTTAACTTAACTATCATTTGCAGCGACGAGACATATGCAGAAGTTGTTACCAATTTCGGAATAGGTTCGAAATTTATTTTTTGTTCTTTTCGAAAAAATCGACACTTCCCCCGCTACGAATTAAATCAGATATTAATGTAGAACTTAACCTTCAAAGTCGTAGTCCATATCTCGACACGCAAGCAAAAAAATACGTACCATTAATCCGTTCAAGGTCAGGCAAATTTAGAATCTCGCCTCCTTGCCCTGAGTGCGACGATTTTATTTTAAAGAAACGATCGAATTTTCCAACATATAACAACATCAAGTTGGACATATAACACTGAAATGGCACTGACATCTACATTTGAAAGTGAACGAAACACTACGAGACTGCACTGTCTAGATTATTACTTTCCAAAAAAAAAAAAATTATATTTAATATATGCTTCGTATTGGGTAAAACTTCCAGTCCATTCCTTTAGAATGATGCCCAACACTCAAGTGACAATAAAGAGATCCGGTGACCAATTGCAATCAATCCAAACTTGTAGGGCAAAATACGAGATATCTCGTGGCCAGCTGCTTTAGTACATACGCCTACTAAGATCAAAATGTCGTAGGTGTAGTAGTGAACGCATTCAGAAGCCACAAACGAACAATTAAAAAAACTTTAAATTTCGCCACTAATCGATCATGTAAAGCAGCTCTAAATATGAACTTTCGTTGTTATATTTTACACACGGCGTAGAGAATGAGAATAAAAATAAATATAAAAATAAAATAAAGTTTACCGGCCCATTGGAATGCTAACGATTCATGAGAAGTTGAACGATTTTTACATGTTAACGATTAGGTAGGATTATCGAAGCGGCCAATGTTGTTTTGTAGCCGTTATAAACAGAATTCATGTTCTTTGTTTTTATTAGAATTTTTTTGTTTTTTTTATGTTAAATACACAAACTAAGTAATTTGATAAGAAACAAACAATTTTCCACTTCAATTAACCGTAAGTAATAATCATTTTAGAACAGAAAGGATAACCTTTTTAAGTCAATGAACAATTCAAAATTTATAATATATATATATATATATATATATAT